>KK113457.1:1307848-1335456 GCA_000611955.2 Stegodyphus mimosarum
AAATCTTCAGATTTAACCATCTTATCACCAAGAACATTGCCCAGAGTATAGCTTAGGAGTATCCGAATTGCAGCTGCAAGAAAGGGAAAGCTCCATATAAATTTTGATGGAGAACACCCTATGGGATGGACATTAATGTCTTCCATGCCTATTTCCTGACCAATAATAGTATTTTAAGTGTTGTTATGGCACAAAGATACTATACATTTACGAACACTCATGCCTTTTTCGGGATATGATTCTGGGGCCAAGGCTATGGCAGGTGGCTTCCATACCACTATGCCAATAGGGCAGCTAGTACAAAGTTAATGAAAACTAGCTAGTTTGTAGCTGTATGCAAGCCCATTGCTCTTTGTTATATGTAGCTTTGTCTCTCTGTAATAAGTGCTTCATTTCTTAAAAAAATACTAGACGAAGATGATGCTATTGCATTTTAAATACTATGCCAAAATAAGTTCATTAGAAATCGTTGAATATTCAGATAATGAAAAATTATTTCATTGTTTAATGGTGTCAAAATAAGTGAGCTTTGTACTTTGTTTTCCAGAATTATAAATACTTCATTTCTTTAACTGTATGAGTTCTGTTGAAGTAAATATGAAAAAATAAAATGCTCTGCCTTGCATTGTAACACAGAAATATTTGGTCTGCAGAGAAAATCAATTCCAATTGTTTAAGTTTTTGAAAAGCCAGCTAGTATATGGTCTGTGTTAATCTGGATATTTAGAGTTGTGTATTAGCAATGTGAATGTTTAGTGAATGTAAAAGTAATTCAGAAATGTTCAGTATTACATACAGGAGTATAAATATTGCCTTTCTGTATTAGCTAAGAAACATTAAACCTGTGTTCATGAAATTAATTCCACACCAAATTTTTGCATTTGAAATTTGCATGCATCCCACCGAGAGTTCTAAATATGTTTAGTGTTTGTACTTTTAATTCCAAACTAATGACTTCTGTAGTATATTTTACTATGTAACTTGAAAGTGCTGTAGGCACCTAAGCTTCTTAACTTCAGGCAGATAACCTTCCAATAATTTATCACTATGCTGTAACAAATTTCCTGGGTTGTTTTAATTTGGCTCCAAAGAAACTGGTGAATATAAACAGAGCTGCTCTTTGGGGAAAATATAAACACAATATTGCTGATACTTTAGAGGTGTATTTTATTTTATTCCTAAGCATAGCCACATGCCATGTGCCATTCTTTGTTTTGAATTTCATGTTTATGCAAACATAGTCAAAAATTAACTTTCATTTCTACAATGTGTAAAAATTTGCGGGAATAAATACTTGTTCTAGAAAGTGAAAATTTTCCTAAACCCAATATAATGATCGCGCTTAAATGTGCTATATATGTAAGCTCGCTTAACAAAGAAGCATCCGTTTTTAGTTAAAATTTTGAGAGGGACAATATGCCTACTTCATTTCATTATTTTGCTTTTATTGAAAATATATTTGTAATTATTTTGTAAAATGCTTTTTCCAATAATTTAGAACACAAGAAAGTTAAAAGATCGATGTTGGAAGATAGCAAGTCCCCTCCTTCCCGATTTGTCTGCTAAATATACAAATTGTCAAAATGCTTGGATTAAGGTTCTTCATATATCATGAATAATAACACGAAGTGTTTTAAATTGCTATCTAAATTTTGAGTACAAAAAATAGTAGCATCATCAGCCAAGCTACACGTGGAGAGGGGAGGCGAATCTGTTATTTCATAGTAATGTGGCGCGAGTCAAAGCGTATTTGCTATTTCCGTAGTAAACCACTTAAAAGAAAGGAACATAGAAGGGAGAAAAAGGTGGTTGGTATTAGCCAGTGCATTGCTCTTGTTTAATAGCTAATAATTTGTGGGCCAGGCTTGACAAGAACTTTTCATATCAGATCATTGATCATGAAAAAAAAAATGAAATTATAATTTCATTATCGTACTGAATATAAATATTATCTTATCATTTCTCTGAGGCAAGTAAATGGTAACATCCAAAATGATTTAGTGTGTGTTCTAGAAAAAGCCATGATGATGGTGCAAAAAGATCGGCTCACTTTTGCTCAATAAAATTTTTGAACTTATTTGCAGGTAGTTACACTAAAGAAAAATTACATTTGTTCTAATGATGTTATTTGCTTTCATATCGGGCGAACTATGTGTTCAGCAAATTTGAGCAGACATCAGAAACAATGATCTTTTAACCAAAGAACTCAGCCAGCCTTTTATGAAACAGTTAGTGTAATCTTTAATTCACGCTCTGAAAAGTACTGTTTACAAATGAGGAGTCATTTCAGCCGAAAAGAGTCCTACTTGTGTTCCCAGGCATTTATTTGATCATGTAGTAGCTTTGAGAAGGGATTTGGGATAGGTATTTCATTCTCCATATAAAAGTGATATTTTATCAGCTTGTCGTAAGCGAGTTACGTTATTAGAGAAATAACTTCAGAGTTTTTTCTGCAACTAGCTTCAATCTTGATAACTTTAATTTATCGTATTTATAAGCTGTTTTGCTTCATGACAGATGTAGACATGATTGTTATCACAATTTAGACATGCAGTACTTTCAAGATTTTTTTGAAGCGTTTAAAATCTCTTCTCTATTTTTAAATTCAGAGAACCAACATTCTTTGCAGATTTTAGAGATCTGAAGTGGCAGAGAGAGCCATGGGATGTATGAGCTATAGAATTGAAATATTTTGAATACGAGGGCCATCCAGGAAGTAGATTACGTTTCCGTCTGTGTCCGCTAGGGGCGGGGCTAGCGCGGCCATCTTGGGGTCAGAGCGTTGCGCAGCTCAGTCTGCATCTAGCCGTGCTAGTGAGAGGTTCGTGCTGTGCTCCGTTCAGATACTGTGACGGTTTGAAATGTCTGCGTTAATTGAAAATCCCGCGAGCTGCGAGGTGCGCTCAGTAATAAGGTTTCTGACTGCAAAAAACTGTAAACCGATAGAAATCTATCGGCAGCTTCGTGAAGTGTATGGGGACAACATTATCACTGAAGGTGGAGTGCGTCAGTGGGTCATAAGATTTCAAAATGGCCGAACCAATGTTCACGACGAAGATCGAAGTGGGAGACCCAGCATAGTGACCGCCGAACTTCTCGAAAAAGTCGATGCTAAAGTCCGTGAAAATCGAAATTTCACAATAACGGAACTTTCTTTGAGTTTTCCACAAATTTCGCGAAGTTTGTTGCACGAAATCATCAGCGAAAAGCTTGGTTACCACAAGTTTTGTGCAAGATGGATTCCAAAAATCTTGACAGAGGACCACAAAAATCAGCGAATGGCTGCAGCGTTGAACTTTTTGGACGCTTACCATAAGGATGGTGACTCTTTACTCGATCGCATCGTTACTGGTGACGAAACATGGGTGAAACATGTGAACTGTGAAACGAAATTGCAATCAATGCAGTGGGGGCACACAAGTTCTCCCCAAAAACCCAAGAAATGCATGCAAACAATGTCGGCAAGGAAGATGATGGCGACTGTTTTTTGGGACAGAAAAGGTGTAATTTTGGTGGACTTCCTGGAAAGAGGCACTACAATAAACTCTCAAAGGTATTGCCAAACTCTCCAAAAACTCAGAAGAGCAATTCAAAACAAGCGCAGAGGAATGTTGAGCTCTAAGATCTTGTTGATTCACGACAACGCCCGGCCCCACACGGCAAATGTCACTCGTAAAGTTCTTGAATCTTTTAAGTGGGAGTTGTTTCCTCATCCGCCGTACAGTCCCGACCTGGCACCGAGCGACTTCCACCTATTCCCAGCAATGAAGAAGTGGCTGGCTATGCAGCGTTTTGATGACGACGCACAGCTGCAAGAAGAGGTAACGAAGTGGTTGAAGGCGCAGGCGGCCGAATTTTTCGACGAAGGAATTTCCAAGCTCGTACATCGCTACGATAAATGCCTTAATTTGTATGGTGACTATGTAGAAAAGTAGTATTTGAGTGTGGCTTTCATCTGTATATAATAAAATTTGTTTCCTATACTTTGTTTATTTTTTTATTCCAAAACGTAATCTACTTTCTGGATAGCCCTCGTAGTTTGACCTTGTCTCTCAAGATTACTTTTGTTGGTATGTATTATTTGATAGTGCTTTGAAAATTTTACGCCGATTGATTGAAAATACATTAAATATATATATACTCCCATTTACATATCGGTACATCGCCAAGATAACATCTGCTCTAGGTCGAGCCATTCAGAATGGGATGCCATCTTAGTGGAAAATTTTAACGCATTTGCTACAGGAATATTATTTAACATCGTTTCGCTTGTTATATTTTTCGAGTTATTCACAATTTTAAAACTTTTGACTAGCGCACGGAATAATCGTTATGTGTTCCTTTTTTTAATGCCTAGTCATACTAACCACGCTGCATAGTGTTTATATTAATTCATGTACTAAAAGCTCTTTCTTGCAGTTCGTGATAGGTTGTAAAACTGATGATACATTTTCCGTTATAGGACATGTGCCAAACACTTTTCTGTAAAAGATTATGTGCCAACTTGATACTCCCAGCTAGAAAATGCGCTCGTTGTAGTTAGGGTTACCAGACGGTTCGGGATTAAAAAATGTTATTGTTTTTACGTCTAGCTAATCAGTTTCGTCGCAAATGCATCGGCTCTCATTTTTACGATTACGTACAGTATTTGATCTTAAAAAACAAGTCGATTACAGGAATCAACACTAAAAGCGTATTTAAAGTTCAAAGTATATTCCCAATATTCAAGAAATTTTATAAACGTATGAAATTGAACAAAGAGTTTCTAATTAAAATGCTACTAATGAAAAATATGTAAGTGTATAACAACAAGAATCCCTGCCATTCGTATAGCATTCTGAATAGAAATGCTGCCAAAAGTATGCAGTCTATTTTATAATATTTTGCATAATTTGCTGTGTAATTTCCTCATGTTCTTTCATACAAACTTTAACTTGTCGTACAGACTTGTGTAACATACCAGGTGACCTAAAAGCCCGTTAACATTTGAAAATTCAATAATTTACAGAATAATGTAAGTAGAGAGGTAAAAATAGACATACATGCTTAAAATGGCATGGGGTTTTATTGAAAGGGGCAAAAAAACAGAAACGGCCAACATCTGGCGCTGTGCAGCAAAATGTCAGTGACGCCGCATGAGAATTGTGTATGAAATGAGCTGTGGTGAGAGAGGGAATCACTCCCTTTATGACTTTCTCACATTTCTATCCTAGCCTCCGGGTGTTTGTCACGGTGTGATCTGACTGTCACTGTGACAAGCGCGAGCTATGCTGATATGTTACAGAATTGCATCATCCCTAGTCTGGCTGATAAACACTTGTTGGAACGTAAGACTTATGCAGGATGGTGCTCACCCCATATTGCTACACTTGTGAAAGATCTCTTGCACACATCGTTTGGTGAGGATCACGTGCTGAGCCGCTACTTCCGTCATGATTGGCCTCTCAGATCCCCAGATCTGGGGGATTATTCTTTAAAGCTTTGTGGATTGTGGGGATTATTCTTTAAAGCTTTTATTTTTGGCTTTCAAAATTTTTTACCCTATTGGACGAACCCCTCTTTTGAGGATGATATAATTTTAATCTTTTGATGATGTGAAGGTAAAGGCTTCGTACCTATGTACTCCGTAAATTTAACTTCCTTGATCGGTTGTGGGGTTACCGGAAATCGCAAGTCTACCGCGATTGTCGACCTCATTAGGGATGTTGAAAGACAGCATCCGACGTCAATTTCTCCCCATACCTACAGATATGCATGCTGTGCAGTACTGTTCACAACATTGTTCCTCGATTGCAGGTATTGTTGATGAATAACGGACATGTTGAATATTTGTTATAAAGAATGTAGTCTTTGGTAAAAATCAATTGTTATGCTAAGTATTGCTTTTGTATGATGTGAAGAGCCATCTGTTGGCCATTTTAATCGTCTCTCTCTTTTTTTTTTACTTTCAATAAAACCCCTTGACATTTCAAGCATGTGTGTCAATTTTTACCTCTCTACCTACATTATTCAGTGAATTATTGAATTTTCAAATGTTAATAGACTTTTGGGACATGCATTAAGATCTAATCACTAAATTTAATTTTTCATAAAGTATCCTGGAGATTGACAACCGTAGAAAATTTTCGAGAAAGAACTGGAAATAAATAAAGATATCAGTAAATTCCTACTTAATTCTTTATTTGTGGATTCCCAAGTAAATTATGGAATACAATAGCATATAAAAATACACGATTTATGCATATATTTTACATGCATCAATACAAAATACATTTTTGCTCGATTCCAATGTTCGGGATTCGTGTTCCTAAAATGTTGTGGCAGCTTTAGTCATAGTTCATTTCGAATGTGGCAAAGCATTTCTAAGCCTAAAAAAAAAATCTTTAGTGATTTCAAAAAACGAAATAGAAAAATAGAATTATACACTTAAAATATTTTATTGACAATACTTAATTTGACAAAAAGAGTATTGTTATGTAAGTTTTTAAGATATAAAAGCGACACATTTATTTACCTGTGGCCAACTGGAAACGTTTGCGCTGAACCATTCTGTAGAAAATTATGTGGCGTCTATTGTCTTGTAATGGGAGAGATCCAACTGATGTATTTAACACTAGGTTTACGGACATTTTTGTATACCTATATTTAATCACACCCGTCAAATAGACGAGCATAGGAAACCACGCATTTTCCATAAAAAATAAATAATAAAAACACAATCTTAACACTAGAACTACCGATAACCGTCAGTTTGACGAATCTCTTGTTGTTTTTATCGGTATAAAAAAAGTTACGGTAGTTTAAGAATTAATAGACTTACCAGAGCAGTCTTCGCTGCTACTAACTGTTGTCTCTAGCAATTCAGTGCTCTTCTTGAATTACTCATGATAACTGAAGAAGGATATTTTTTCAGAGTAAAGTAAAACTAGTACTTTCCTCTAGTTCTATAATGTTATTGCTGATACTCGAAATAATCTAATACTTTCTTCTCGAACGTGTATACTTTCCCTAACTGGAACTTTTCATAAATGTCTTGACACATTGACTGGAACTCAACAACTGCAGATCGTTTTTAGACTTGAGCCGAGCGCGTAATGTCTACGCTTAAGGTACGTACTGTGACAAACTGTAACAGCAAATGAATCATTAGGAAAACAACCAGCTGGATATTATTAGAGACTTCCTGTTTTGGACTAACTTTAAGAAACTCATTTTTAGAGCCAGGGTGTAAGCCATTCGGCCAGGAAGAATGTCCTGAAGGCTAATGGGTCTTTATCCCCTAATGCTTTTATGATGCCGACTTGTTCACGGCTGTTCGCTGTTCTTTTGGGAGAAGAGACGAAGCAGTGGAGCTGAATGGACATGTAGTCAGAGAACTCTGTGGGAAACTCGCTTTTTCCCTTCTGTAAGATATAGCAATGTAACGGTTTACGCTATTCATCCATTATTTAATCACGAATGAATTTGTTGTTGAGTTTTAAATAAATTTTAAAAAGACAATCCTGTCTTGCTATTTTTCCATAAAAGCTCGGAAACGTTACAGTACCATTGACAGATAAACACACGCGACATATCCTTTGCTCTGGCGAACCGCGGTGCGTTGATACTGGGTTCGAAGTTATCGAGAGATATTTCAGTTGAATTATGATTTGTATTTAGTATTTACGTTCTAACTACTTTTACATTGTCACCAGAAAAATATTTTCATAAAAAAAAAGCCAGTTTATTACCATTGACTATGAAACTAGCTTTACCCGTCATTTTGTCACATTTAATGACGGGTAATCTAGTTTGTGTCATTCGTCCCAAAAAAATGACGGGTAAGCTAGTTTGTGTCATATAATTTTTTTTGGGTATCTGTAGTGATAGGTATACACCATACAGAACTCTGAAATTAAACGTCTGAAGGGGATATAAATCTGGGTGTATATTCGTCTCATTACATCGGTAATTGTCAACATACACTAGAAAATTATAAAAATAATGGTTTTTGTAAATTTGCTCGCGAAGTCCGAAATCCGTCAGAATGACGGGTCCCGTAAATCTGGTGTTAAAAATAATCATAGAGATGGCTGCGATTTATTTCGCGAAATAAATAAATAAAAAGAAAGTTTATAAGTGCTGGATAATAAGATTAGTAAATAAAAATATAGATGTAAATACAAATGCAGAAAAATAAATGTTATTATGTATTAGTTTCTATTGAAGAAAATATAAATAAAACATTCAATAGTACGCTTCTGTTATCGGAACCGGATTCAGAAATGTATGCACGTGTGTATATGCATATGTGTTTGTATACACACACATACGTATGTACGTACATATACACATTCATACACGAATACATACAACCATACATACACGCGCATATACATGCATTTCTGAATCCGATCCTGATAACGGAAGAGAACCCATTCAGTTCTTGTTCGAGTCGTAGTACTGAAAACATCCTTCTGCAAAGAAGTGGTGAGCGAGAGCTCTAACCTGCCAACCTGCTCAGTCAAAGGAATCCAACCCGATATGTAAGTATAAGTATGTAGTGATCCTGTCAGCGTTTGGTGAGAATACCTGAAATTAAACAAAGTGATTAATGGTTTTGTTAGCTTTCCATAGGTGTCTTGGTTATTCCTCATAATTCGCTCCTTTACTGGAATGATCGGCTACTTGATTATTAAGCAGTCGTCGGAAATGGCCAAACTCAACGGCCGTTTACTTGTCTTATCATCGAGGATGTAGCCCACGTTACATGTCATGATGTGACCGATATTACACTCGCGAAGAAGGAGGCGAGATAATACAACTAACTACATCTTCAAACCTTACATGAGAGCCAAGCCGCCGCACTTGGTTTTGGGGCTAGCAGCCAACCTTCGCTAACCACTATACCGTCATAGGCGGTTATTTTTGATACTGCAATAGAAAGCTCTACCCATTCAGGTTGTAATTTTAAGTGTGTGAGAGATTTTATCCCCACTACGCGGTGTGTGTGTGTGTGTATGGAAATAATGCAAACGGAAATTGATAAATTTATGCTTTATGGTGTCATTGAAACATACTGTATTCTGTCATAACTGAGTTAAGCTTGCTAAAGGTTTGTTTTGGTTTAGTTTATTATGGCAAAGCACTTTAGGGCTATCTGCCTAAGGGAAGGGATTCCTTCGTGGAGGACTTTCTAAAGGAAATTTGCTTTATATATTACACATGGGGAAACTACGAAAACGGCCATGCAGCCACCTCGTTCGCCTGGAACCCAGGTAGGAGCTACAAGTATTCAGCGATTTTACCCCTCAGCCGCTGGTGGGCCTCCTTGCTAAAGGAAAGATCGCTGCTTGTTGATGTAAGACATTGGAAGTTACTGTGGTTTCATTCAGTTAGCTATAGGAAATACCAGTCTCTGCTACCGTAAGGAAAGCACAGTTGGAAAGAACATCGTTTATGTCCTGAAATATGCTGGCGTGAACGCAAATTTTATATCGTTAAATATTTTAAACTTGTTAAATAATATCGTTTTAGAATGGAGCAGTTGCTTTTAGTATGGAGTAATAGTTTTTAGAATTGCGCAGTTTTCTAATAGGCAAATATAGCTTTGGATTTTAAAAAAAAAAGTGAATTATGTTTCTTCTGTGCACATGTATTTAGAATGTATACTGTTTTTCCTCCTGTCTGAGTAAGAGTTCTTCTGTCTGTAGAGTAGTTAAGGCTCTGACCTTTCATTCAACAGCAGCCAGTTTGAAGTTCTAGTTAACAGTTGTTTGTTCAATAATGATTCTGAATCTACTTGAAACAGTAAGTTCCGGTTTAGTTCGCGGAGGCAAGAAAATGATTAAAATGGTAAACAGATGACTTGTAAGCTCGAATGCAGTTTTACTTGTCGTTTCTGATGAAGAATCTGCTTAAATTTATTGGTCTGTCAAACAATTATTTATTTAGACATTTCGGGAAACTTCGCAGATGATCTGAAGTCATTATGCTGTCAAATTCTTATGAAAGTTTTTCGATATGTATTAGTAAGGATGAAATTATTTAAACGTAAAAAATTAAAGTAAGATTTTTGGGCACTTACTGAGCTCTGCAGGATTTGGATTATTAAATATACTTTCTTGGATCGATTGGTTCAAGTAACCAAAATTCATAAAAAATTGAATTGCAATAAAACTGTGTATTGGAGGAAAGATTTGCGGTAGCTCGAATGTTGTTATTAGGAAGAGAGCAACTCACTGTTGTCTGACCAACGAAACCGCCTGAAAGGTTGGAGAAGTGATTGATATATCTGACTTTAACTAGCTCTGTCGCAACTCGTGACTTTCTCTATTAACCATTTTTATGAAGCGAAATCTGATAGTTTTAATCACCGAGCTATGGTTGGAATATGTAAAATTAATTATTTTGTGCTGTTCAGACCTGGACTAAATACAAAGTATTCTGCGTAGACGTTTGATAAATGCGTGAAATAATTTCGATATTGAAGACACGTAGATTCATAAAGAAGTAGTTGCAGTCGTAACCGATTTTAATATTTCTTTATTCTCGTTGACAAAAGTTTTTGACATATTATTGGTAAGCCCATTCTTGAAGCTTCAAGCGCGCCCATTCATGAATGAAATGTACATTTTTTAAAACGTCACGTTGAGAAAAGCTGCGACAGCGGCCTAGCTTGACAGAGAAGCAGAGAGCTAATACGACGTGTTTAAGATGAAAGCTTGGTTCAAAATGATTTAGTTTAGTTTTATCTGTATTGGTTTATTTTTGAGTTTTGGTTCCCGGATTTGAAGTAATTATTGGCTGGAGTGTTATGCAAGTGTCTGCGTAATGAAAGGGTCATATGAAGGGGATTAATTTTGAAATGACGCAGTTTAGAATTGTTTATTATAAGTTAGTTATTTTTAGGACGCAAAGGGGAAAAAACAAATTAAATTGAGTTAAGGGACTAATAAAGTTAGTATTTTATCTTACATGTGTACATATATTACGAATGTTAAAACTTATTTATTGAGTATCGTGTTTTCCAGACTTTAAGTTGAACTGCAGGTATAATGCAGCATATTAGCAGCCTGTATTTAACTTCAGCCCATGTGCTAAGTAGCATCTATTGTGTCACGTTGTTGACTGCAACACAAAATCTGTAGATTCATTTTCCTGCTAGTTGATAATGCATCAGTACAGTTAGGGATGATCTATGGAATCACACAGAAAAATTTCAGTTGGAGTTTCGTTCAATGATCGGAAAGAAGCACGTTAACTGGAAGGTTGTTACTCATCCAATCCATCTTGCTGTGAAGTAGTCATCTAATATTGTGCGGATGTCATTGCCAAAGTTAGAGTTCTCTCTTGTTGGGAAATTAATTTTCTCAGAGTATAAGCATAGCATATTTCTTTCAATATGTTACCCATCTACCATGGCGTCCACGAGAACAAAGAGAACTAATGTTGATTTTCTTATAATGGGATTAAAAATGTTGAGTTATAAAAGGCGAGTTGCTCTTTTTCACTGGCACATTTGTTGTCATTATAACCGCTGCTTTACATGTTATTAATTCTTCTTTTATTGTACCCCTAAGTGTGACACTTAGCCGATAAAATCGATTTTTCCTGCTCCATTAGTGGTGGGTGGATATAACTGCTGAACACTAGTAAATCCGGGTTTTATTCCCTGTGACATGGGCTGGCTACTTTGATGTTACTTAGGTTTTTTTTTTCTCAATGTGTTTGAAGTAAATATAGTCCAGGGAGCCCTCCTTGAAGACAAACTGCATCTATAAGCCCTTGATTATACGAATTTATGTAATTTCCTTTAAATTCATACTTAATGAAAGAACATGTTATTAAAAGTCAAAAACGTTTTAACTGAAAACATGACTCTCATTCGTTTACTGTGATGGCGGTAGCTAGTTGTTCGCCCAGAAAATGTGAGAACTTATAAAGAAAATGGCTGGAAAAATAGCTGTCCTAATTAAGATCGTTTCGACATCTGATCTTATGAACTTCCTTTTAAATAAAGGCTGTTTGGTTTGAACGAAACGTTTTGCAGAATCTAAATATTCTAGAAAGCAAATGAATAAGATACAGAAGGTAAAGTTTACTCCACAGTCGTAGCGAAAAGCTTGTTGTAATGTTGTATTTAATATTAATCTTATGAAATATTCAATTTCCTGTGAAATAAGGAAGGGAAAAGGATGTAAGAAATCCATATGTCTGCAGGAATAATTTTCTAAAATTACGACTCAATTTTTTACTAAGTTTTATAAATGTTTATTTTAAAACCCCACCTGTGGCCGAGACGTTAAAAACTGCTGAATGCTGGTAGTTCGTTCTTAGTTGGAACCGAGACGAACGAATTGGCTGCAGGGTTGGTTTTTTCCATGTGTAACATGGATACAAGCAAGTTTCCTTTAGAAAATCGTACGCGAAGGCATTCTTTCCCATTAGCAGATAACCCTAGTGTACTTTGCCGTATTCATATAACCTAACCCAATTATATATTTTAAACTTGCTTACGTCGGCGTTTTTTGATGTTATTTGCTAAGCACGTGCTACCGTATAATCAAATACTATCATTATGTATTTATACAATCAGTTGTATTCCATTCGGAAATTTCCCTTTCAGATATCAGGAAAGCATGATGTATTATTGAATTTGTAATCTATTTTATATAAAATGTGTTTGTATTTAAGAAAAAAAGGAAATGCGTAAAAATTACTCTTTAAAGCACTTATCTCTGAAGTGTTTTCGAGTAGTATTCTAATAGCATCCTAAAAATCACCATGTGAGATAGTGTTACTTAGAAGATAATATGCTATATCCTTTGACATCTCTTTACCGATTACTAGAGAAGTAATATGATGCATATAATGCGATAGATAAAATTGAAAGGTTTGGGAGAAGGATGAAGACTTTTTTTGTTTCTTAAAATTAAGGCTGCGAATATATGAATCAGAAAATCATGTGGGATTGTGTAAGCACTTTCAAGATCCTTTTTGCTTGCGGCGTAGTATTCTTTAAGAAAACTGAGAAAATTGTAACAGCGGAAGTGAAAGAAGCAAGTTGATTGTTTTCTGATACAGAATTGAATCATTATACTCTGAAACTATGCTTAACTGCACTCTAAAATTTTATTGTCGAAGTCAGACTTGATGAAGAAAGAGTTTTCAGTGAGTTGGAGCATCCCATGTGGTTTCTCAGATTAAACTCATAAAATCATAGAGAGGCCCTTCCTCTCTGAGACATCCGTAGAATTTTAATAGATGAGAAGGAAAGCGGGCTTCCTCATACTAGTGAGAAATGCTTATAATGAGTAGAGCAATGTGCATCTCCCAGGCAAATTCCCACATTCACAATCGTATTTGTCACATTGCTGTTTTTCTTCCAGCCCTCTTGTGAAAGAATGCCCTTAGGAATACTGTAGGGAATCGTATCGAAAAGTTTAGCCAACAGGTAAACGGTGCGCAGCCAAATATTGAGAAAGGTTTTTAGACGAGTAGCTATTTATGTAATAAAATGGTATTGAAACAATGATTTGTAGCGAAAAATAAATAGTATCTAAAGCAACTGCATTGTTAATTAGGAATATAAAAAATATTTTGGGAATAAATCGGCCGTGGATTTATTAGAGGAATAATGGGAATTTATTTTAAACCATTGCTCAGAGAATGTAATCCGTGATAACGGAAATGTAGATAACCATCCTTTTTTCACCCTATCAGTCAATGACAGACGAAAAGTAAATCATCGATAAAATTTAAATTATTTGACGGAAGCGCTGACGTCTGGAATTTTGGAACGCCTCGAAACAGAGATATTAGTGTCATTCTTGTATGTAAAATTAAAACAGATTTTGTACTGCGAAATAAATTTTATAGCCAGTTGTAAAATAGTTTTTAGTTGAAGTGCGTTTCACAATTATATGAAGCCAATGAGTTAGGTTTGAATGTAATACGTAGGGTAATATATGTTATATATATGGTTACATCGAGGGAAAGGAGAGAAATATCTGTATAACATTCTCCACCTGAGCTTTAAATATATTGACAAGGGAAATATCATTCTTCCATGTTAGTTATCTATCTATACGCGTGTTTTATAATAGCCGAAAATGCTAGATTCATCATTTCGAAGAACGTAAATTCAAATTAAAATGCAATAAGCTTTAGTTTCTGAATTATATTGAGCATAATTCTGAACTGCGAATTTTGTATATCCATTTGTGCATTATTACTTTATATACTGTATTTGTCACCTGCAAAAATATTAGCATTCTGGAAGTTTAACTTTCTGTTTATATTTTGCAAGCCATCTGTCTCGTTTACTCTTTCGTGCTGCCGTCTTTTTCTGCATTTCGAAAAGCAAATGAGATTTTCAAGAAATTCTTGCTTAGACTCCAAAATAATTCTGACTAACTGATAAAATGCTTCTTTGAGTTACTTTTTTACTTTTAATGAATTCGATAGGAGTAATCAAGTGTTCCTGAACTCGAGTATGGTTTCATCATGGGGTGATCAGATTAAAAAAGAAGGGGGGTTATTTTGCTGGTGTGAATTTTCATTTCGATGCATTCATAGCCTAAATTCGCTCTGTTGCTTCATCACTGTGCTGAATAAATCAGTATATCATAAAACGTAACTTTCATAATAATAAAGATATATACCACCATTTTTTACATTTTATAAAGCTTTTTCCCACAATTTTTAATAAAAATGAATTTAAAATCTGAACGGCCGTCTTGGTTCGTAAGATTATTGAAATGCCTAGATTTCGGTATTATGCAAAGTAAATAAGAAACAGTAACCTATTAAGGAACTCTTGCTGTTGTGATCTGAGTGGTTAGCGCATCAGGCTAAGGATTAGAAGATCCCTCTTTCAAACCTCGGCAGGGACCTTGTTGTTTTTTCACGTTTAGTGCTCCAAAAAAGTTTGCGTAAATTGATTTAAATTAAATTTTAATTCCCCAAATAAACATTAATCTTTTATTAATAGGTTATATATATATATATATGTAAGAAAAAAATGCGATAGCTTTGCTCTATGCGAACTAGCAACCTTTAATTAAATCTATGCAATTCAGGATCTTCCCCTAGACCAGTACCTTCTGGAACATTCGCGCCTGTTACATAACCTCCTCATATAAATGCTGCGTCATAAGTTTTTCTATACAGATGCCTTCGCGCCTTCATCCTCCTAACGTCTTTGCTATGCTCCTCTTTCTGTGCTGGAACGTTATAACGTATTAAAGTCAGTCGTATCTAAGTAGTTCAATTACCGAATAATCTGGTCTGAATTAAAATAAAGATATGCTATTAAAAGTGTAAGTCCTGAGTCTGTATTTTTCTCCGTGGTTCAATCATCCCAGCTTCGTCAACCATCTGCCAAAACGTGTAATGGAATAGCCTCACCACTCACCCACGATGTGTTAAAATAACTGAAATATTACATACATATATATATATATAATATCTTACGATATATATATTATCTTATATATTATCTTATCTTACGAGTGTTAATAAATCAAGAAACACTGTTTTTTTGCGTTATATGCATTTTCCCGTCATTGTACTAAGAATAATTCAAAAATTATTTGTTGAAGTATTATCTCTTAAGTTTTAGAAATATTCCGTTTTGGTTGCTCGTTTATTTGAGCAGGTGATCAAATGTCGTCAAAGCTGAGAATTCTCCACCCACTAGTATATGGTGATGCATAGCTGCAATTTCAGTTTATTGCTACATATATATATTGTTGGCTGTCATTTTCCTGATTTCTTTTGGGAGATTCGTGAATACATTTATGAGCACTGATCATCACTTCAAACTTTATATTGTCACAATATTAGATGTTCGTAACTTGTTATGCATAGAGCTTCTTAGAGCGAATTTTTGTTTAACATTTTCGCTTGGGTTTAGATTTTGTCTAATGGAGGCCATCTCACCAAATATTCCGCCAGAAGGGAAAAGAAAAACAGGCAACAGGGTACTTTAAACCAATGGTCTCAAACTGGGAGCCCGCGCATTCATGCAGCCCCGAAACAGTTTTATGCGGCCTGCGAAGCAGGTATGTATTTGTTACAACTACAGAGTTGCGATTGAAGTTCGAGTTTCAATTATTTTCATTACCATTAAAAACAAACGTGAATAACGCACAAGAAAATCTATAAATTGAGCTAATTAATTTACAATGTGATATAAATCTTATTCAAAGATTTGAAGATATAGATTTCATTAACTTTTATCCGTACGTTTCAAAAAAGAAATACGCCAAGTTACGAATTTTTTAAATAAGAATAATCACTTTGTTTTTGGAATATATTTACACCCGAACAGCGTTTTTCATGGTTTAAAGTTAATAAGGAAATAAGTGATTAATTGAAATAATGATGAATGATAAATAATAATAAAAAAAAGTTAATCAATGAGCTTCTGCTATCCGCGATGAAGATAATTTCTAGTCACTTATTCTCCAAGGCTACTAGTTTATTTCAATCGAAACACCATCAAATGTCAAACTATGGTAAGAAATAAAGAAGTTTATAAATTATTTACATACAAATATATGTATTTTAATTTATGTGCCAAAGAAAAATCTGATAAATAAAAGAGAGAGACCTAAGTTGTCATTATTTATTAAGTTTTGTCCCACGTGAAAAGGTTTTTAGAATATTTTCATACTATTACTTATAGTTTAAATTGAAGTAAATTAATTAACGATTAATAAAACATATTATAAGTTTGAATTTTTTCTTTTGTATTATTATTAGTGTCTTTTTATGCTCTGTATACTGAAAGAAATTTGAAATTTAGTTAAAATATTTATTTTGTTGATAAAATATTTCATTTTGCTTAAAGAAAAAAATTCTAGCCCTTCAGCTGTTTAAGATGGTGCATTCGACCCGCATGCGATTTGAGAGCACTGCCTATAACAGTAGTTTTGAAACCACTTGCAATTTTTTTTAAATCATAAAAATTCTTTATGAGTGATCATGTATAAATGGTGTAAGAGTATGAGACTTTTCTATAACAGAATAAAATTCAATAGAAATTTAGTACTTGCTTTTTTTCTTCCACTTTAGGCGAAGGTTATTCGTCAAAAGCATAACCGACTTTATACAATTTGAAGTTAATTAAGGATGGTGAAGTAAAATAAATATACATTTTCGATTTCTAACATCAGTCTGTTTTATTTATGGACTGTAAAGCAATTAGAATTCTATTTAAGAGTATAACTATGTTTTCTTTTGTTATTTAGTGTGTTTGAAAATTAACTGTACACCTGTCATCTCTGTACTCTCATGGTACGTGCGTGACATCAATTTGCCAGTGTACAGTAGTTGTTGGAAGTGATCTCTGTGGCATCCAGACATGTCTGCACTCGTTTCTCCTTGTTCTCGAAAACTCTAACAAGATCGTTCGCTCAGTTCTTTTGGAAATCACGAATAGCAGTCAGTTTGAAGTTTCTGTAGTCTGCGGGAGTTTTCTTTATAAGCATTACTCTTTGCATAACGCCAGAAGTGAAAATCCAAGGCCGTCTTAGTCAGTCTACGCCATCTGGACCTATTCATGGCAATACTCCTCCATTCTCCCCTATATATGGTATTAATGTCATCATGAACAGCATCGAGCCACCTAATTGATGGCCTTCCTCCCTTTCTAGCTCCCATAGGTTTAGTAAATGTGAGTTGTTTTACTGGGTTTGTGTCTTCAGTTTTATATATATATATATATGACCCGACCATCGAATCCCGTGGCTTTTTATGACCTTGACAATATCAAGTTGTGTAAATTTTTGGTAGATTTAATTATTATACGAAGTGAAAAATCTGATGGATATAAATCCTAAAATGACTTGGCCATAATTTCTTAGAAATGATTCAATCTTCGAAAATTTCTCATGGCAACAACTCACATGCCATGCATAAAATTCCTTTACATGACCAGAATAATGGTGTGAGGATTACAATATCCAGGAGAAAAATAATTGGTCCAATATTCTTCGCAGAACCAATAAATGCACATATTTATTGTGAATCATTCAGCAATTCGTGGGTGAGCTAACCGAGGACAAACTAATAATGCTCGGATTCAACGAGAGAGCACGACCACACTTACAACCATGATGTTACTGAGCGCCAGCTGGGATGACTGCTGACCTGTCTGTACGTGCACATACCCTAATACATAACTTAGAACCATGCCACATCGGTGTCGAAAACAGCCAAAAATATCGTTTGAATTGTCCGCTAGAAACTGTGGATGTATATCTGCTTTTTGAACGCAGTATACTAAAGCAGTATATAAATTCGTAAGGTAACACAAATGAAGAATGGACCAGCTAAGCTATTTTTCATCAAAATTCTGTATGCCCGATTTTTAAGTCTGCGTGTTATAATCGTTTTAGTAATGGTAAAATTTGCTGTATTTTTCTTTGTTCATTTTGATGAATGTGACCGCGATGTAGTTTAAATAGTATGTCTTTACATTGCGAAAAAGGAATTTTGTTTTAGAAATGTTTCCAGTCACTTCACATTTGTTAAACTTTGATTGTATTTTGCTGGAAAAAAAAAAGATCGAGCTTTTTGAACCATTAAGGAAAGGTCCTTCCAATACTCCGCCCGAAATAGGGTTTATGTAGTAACTTTTATTTTAATTGTTGTTGTTGTGACTTATCTCACTTGTCTGAGATTGTAACATCAGAACAAGTCTACGAAATTCACCCGGGGCAAGGAGTGCAAGATTGCGCCTCTTATTAGCAATAGCCTTCAGCACTATATAGGTGACAGTATGACATTGCTCAGTTCCGCCCCCATTTTTGATGGAGAGTTCCCCACGGGGACGGGTCCTAGGGTCTTCCATCCCTCTTCCCCTACCATCGACCACTTGAGAGACTTTCAGCACGCCGCATATTTAGAGTGCCGCATACATTTACAAACATGCATGCCTTCTCCGGGATTCGAACCCGAGCCCTTCGGTACGGCAATCAGCGTCGTTAAAGGCTATCCAGGTTAGGCGGCATTTTACTTGTTAACAAAGGTAGGAAACTTCTTGTTATTTTGAAAGAAAGATTGTCCGCCGTGTACCTAGAAGACGAGGACTTCGGTAGCTAATATTTGTTTGCATCAGTTCTTAAGAGGTCATTCATTATGGTCCCGATCAGAGAAGACATTATTTTAACACAATCTTCGGAATAGTAAGAGTTTCTTCATGGATCGTATATATTCGCTGGGGTCGAAGTTAAAAGAAGTACAGTGGCAGCACCTCCGCCATGAACGGTTATGCTGATGCCTAGGTCTTGTATCTGTGACATCTGGGATATTTTAAGTCATAGTGTGATGTACTCTAAGAACGCTGAATGATGTAATCAAAAGGCCCAGGACTCCATTTTGTATCGACGAAAAATATTCA
Organism: Stegodyphus mimosarum; assembly: GCA_000611955.2. NCBI lineage: Eukaryota > Metazoa > Arthropoda > Arachnida > Araneae > Eresidae > Stegodyphus > Stegodyphus mimosarum. The sequence goes on from KK113457.1 coordinate 1,327,239, forward strand.
GAATCTTACAGCTATGTCAGAGTATTTCTGGAATAATAATTTAGTATTCAACGAGAGCAACATTTCCTTATCACAGTCATTCCTTAGTTATATAAGGGAATTGGTCTTGCTTAATTAGTCATTTTTTAGTTTGGGTCTACCAGCAACCGAGCGGTAAAATCATTGAACACTGGTAGTTCTGACCTGGGTTTGATTCAATGCAAACGGGCTGGCTGTATGGGCATTTTCGTGGTTTTTCCATGTATAACGTGGATACAAGCTAGTTTTCCTTAGAAAGTCCTCCAAGTAGGCATCCCTCCCCTTAGGTAGTTAGCCCTCGAGTGCTGTAACTGAGTATAACCAAAACCAAACCAAATATTTTTTTTTTAAAATTTTATTAAATTTATGGCAAAGCACACTTGTCCTATTTGCTTAAGAGGAGGGATGTCTTCCTGGAAGACCTTTCTTAAGGAAACTGGCTTGTATACACATTACACGCAAGAAAAACGACGAAAAGGTCATTTTTTTAATTTAAATAGTTTGGAAAAATATGTATTCAATAACGAAAAAAAATATTGGCAGAAAGAAATGTAATTTCATATCTACATGTTTGTATTAATATGCGTATATAAATCATGATGTATTTAAACATAATTTTTCTGACCTTGTGTTTGAATTTTAAAACCGTAAACTTAGTACTAAGTATGTCTCTGTAATTAAAAACCACAAACTAATAACAAATGAAGTTATACTTTTAAATAATTTGCTGTTATATTTCTCACTTAATCCCTTAATACATACGAAGCTTAAATACTTTCATTATTTGTCACTCTGTCTTTAGTAATTTAGTCTGTCCGTTACACCTTAAAATCTGGGAGATAATCGGCATGCTGATTCTGTTTCACTTTCATTTATCGTAATCATTACTCATCGCACTTTCATTTATCGTACTCATTACGTCATAATCTACTTCTTTATTAAGCAGAACATACGTAGTGACTTTCTGTCTTTGAAAAATTTGAAAAAGCTATAAACTGTCATCATTTTATAACAATTTATGGAGACATTGTTGAAATTTGTACTAAAAAAATTGTTTAGAAAATTACTAAAAAAATCACTAATACTTAAAAAAAAATCGTGTTTTTATTTGTTATTCATATCATATTTTACATTTTTTTTCTAATAATTCGTTTAAAATTTTTAGACTGATAACTTTTGGGGTAAAATTTAAAGGGGCTGATAGCTTTTGAGATAAAATTTTTAGACTGATAGCTTCTATATTTCAGTTGAAGAGATCAAATCTAGAGGTTGATATATCTTTTATAATGCTTAGGTAAGAAAAGCAGTGGATGGAATCCATTAGTTATCTTTGAGAGTTAGATTCTGGCAATTTCCGTTATTATGATAAATTAACTGCATAAATTTTTACAAGAAGAAACAAAGCACAGATTAACATGTAAGACATCTGTGTTAAAGTCGTTGTTAGACTCGATTTAAAACGTGTTAAAATTCGTCCTTCGCAATTTGCTTAAAATAAATGGTTGCTACAATTCTTAGTTGATTTCAATTGCTGAATTTCCAGGCTCCCATTTCTGGGAACCAAAGCCATCCGCAGCACTTTCTATCCATGGTCATGTTATTTAATTTATTCATAACTCTTGATGTCGAAATGTGAGAAGCTAGACATTGAAAGTATTCTGACTGAATTTATTGCAAAGGTAAAAATTTATTTTCTCTCCATTTACTGCCCGAAAAATGCCTAATTAGCTGTTCGCCCGTTCTTTTATTTATTAAGTTATTATGAAAGAGAACACCGCTTTGCTGTTGGTTTACTACGCATTACTGACCTATGTCGACTTCAGCAACTGGAACGTAAGTCTCAGCTTGTGCGAAGGCCAGGAATGACCTTTATATACTGCATGACTGATTCCTGTGTCACCGTATCTTTCTACCGCTTTAAGATCAAGATAGTTTAAAAAGTCTGTATGACGGTTGTTTTTGTTTATATGTATCTGTATTATTATTATTATTTTTTGGGGGGAGGGAAATCCAGAATAAATACGCGAACGCTCTGTAAAGACTACCACCTTCGGTTCTGAACGATTTTGGTCTTCTCTAGAGGTTGTTTGATAAAGATGATGATAAGCAATGATATTGGTTTATTGATGCCGTTGTAATAAAATTACGAATTGATTAAAGTAGCAAATAATGTAATAATAAGTAGATAAATAAAAAAAATACATGTATCAAAAATCACCTGATTCTTGATTTTGATAATTCTACGTGAATATTGTATGCAAATACAAAAAATAGATCTTCTTTCATTGGGGGGGGGAGGGTAAGTACAATACAAATATCGTTTAATAATTTATAAAACAGTTATTACTGGCTTAAATTTTCATTCAATGAAATCTGCTAACTCCTTTTTTGCGACAAACCGATAGCATTATTAGCTTTTGACCGTATTTTTATATTTAATGCTTTAACTTTTTGTATTGTAGATATTTTAACACATCTTGCGCGGGTGTTTTCCCGCCAGTCTCTCAGCAGATAGTGTGAAATTTTTTGCAATTCTTGCGCAAAGTAACTGTAGTGCCAGGCCTTCCATAACATACGAAATCTAACTCTTATCATTATTTTCGGAAAAATTGGCGTTTCTATACACGGATCCGTACTCCAATAATCCTCTTTTCGGTTCTTACGCTTTTGTCCCATAAGAAGAATAAGCCCTAAAAATTTCTTCATATCTTGTACTTTAATATCTTCATATTTGAGAGCTTTCTTGGAAGTTTTGAATATATCAATATTTTGGTAATAAAAGGCATTTGAATCCTATACAAGGAATGCAAAAATTCATCGCCAATAAATAAAGCTACAGTATCGAGAACGTTTTCTGTATTTATTCCTGAGCGACCTAAAACTGTTCCAAGACTGGGAGATTTATCTTCTGACGACCATTCTTGAGAATCAGATTCATTCGAATCAGAACTGCTTGAAATTCTTCGTCGGATAATAGTCCTAGGACGATGTATAATATCGTCGTCACTAGAATTATCATCGATAATCTCGTCCTCGCCAATTCGAGACTATCTGCAGACAGTTCTTCATCATCACATTCTGTTTATTCCATTCTTAGGAATTTGCTGTAAAAAAGCTAAATTAGGCTGTGAACACACGAGCGCTAAATCGAGGCTCGTAGCGATGAAGTTCAATTATGGAGACGCGCTTGCGGACAACGTACGAGCAGCGTGCGTTTGGCGAAATTGCCAGCTGTATAGAGTGCGTCCACCGCTCAGCTTCCCAGATTTATGTTAATACATAGTTGGAAGCTCTGGTATCGAATGCTACCTTCGTTGTAGCAGAACAACGTCAGCAAAGCGCATTCACGGGTACGCACGTTTTAACGTTAAAATGTACGGCGTCGACTTAGAGCTCACGTGAACCCGCCTTTATTGTTAAAACATTGCAAAAGTCCACTGATAACAATAATCCACCAAATTAATTCGTAGAAACGACTTTTATCGTTACCCGCGTTCAACTACAACTTCGCACAAAACGACTTCCTCGCTTCTTCCGCTTGACTACCAATCCGCACAAAACGACTTTCCACACAGAATGTGTTAATCTAAGATAATAATCACTTAGGATGTCTGAAATTTATAGTACAAAACCGTGAACTAGATAACATTGAACTGTCAGTTTCGAAACCAATGGCAGTAATGTTAAAATTGGAAATGAACTAACTACTTTAGCGTCACTTGAATATTCATTTGTTACACAATCCAGCTACTCAAATGGGACATGAAGAAGTATGACGAATGTGATGAGTAATTTAAAAGAGCTGTTGCATGTTCCGTATCAAGCCTGTATGATGAGCCACATAACGCTGAACTATTAATTGACTACCAACTACCATAAAAATAATTTTGCTGTTGCAGTAAGAACCAGAAATATAATTTTTTTTTATTTATATGGAGCTTAGAAGTAGTAAAATTAGATACTTTGTGTTTGTGTACTTACGTTTCGCAGTGCTGTGTTACTCTTTTAAATCCAGACTAACACATTTCTTAAGAAATAACTTCTGTCATCTATATTAACTACCGATTAGATAGTAAAATCTTCTCTTCAGATTATTTAATTCGTAAGATGTATTATTATTTCTTACTTTTACTGCATTTTTCTTTAATGTCTATTCATACAGCTGTCTGAATTATTAGTCTTTAAATATCGAGCTTATCTTGTCAGAATTTACTTCATAAATTTTAAAATAATGATTAAAATATATTTATAAATTGAAATGTAATAATATTTCGGATAACATTTTTTCAAGCGTGTTGTTTTTTACGTCCCTCATCAATATTTTCAAAGCATTTGTGTAATAAATAGTTATCACTTTTGCAAGTTCACAAATGTATAATATTAGTTGAAATTATATACCCAAACATTTACAGTGTAATACTTCTTTCTTAAGAGTAACACTCAGAGCATTTTTTAAAGCTGCAAAAACTTTTAACTTTGATTTGTTATTCATTGTATATATAAAAAAGACTGATCAATATTCCTTCCTCCCTAAATACCGGGTGTCTTTTTTTAATAAAGCACTCTGTAAGGTTGTTTCATCAGTTTGAAGAACGCATGATAAACGTGATTCTCAGAATTGATGCTAGCCTACTAAATAAATGTTCCTTGATTGCAGAGTAGATATTAACTTAAAAGCATTTTTACGGCTGGCCTGGAATCTTAAATAGATAAAACGTTTTAAGACCCGTCTCTCAACGTTTCCAGCTATTCACTCTGTAACTAAGGGAACGTGTTTCATTCGCATCGATGGATAAAGGCGCGAGAATTGTGAATTAATTACACTTTATGTTAGCTGAGGGTTTGAGAAGGGAAAACTGCTACAGATGGAATGATGCACTTTCATTATTACTAACGAAATCGAGGATATTTGATACGTAGTTAACGATCATTTAGCAAAAATTTGGCTTGAGCAGATGATTTCATGTAATAAACACATGATTTTGTGCTTATTTGTCAAATCTAATATATTTCTGGAATTTTATTTATCTTCCTTAATGTTTCCTCTGTTACTATTTTTATATTCCTTCCCATATGCCCCTTTGCTTCAGTCTGTATCTTCGTAGGTTTACTTTAAGTATTTTATATAATTTTGGATTTAATTTTAGTTTGTTAAAACGTGGTTGCAATATTATCAAAGTATGCCCTCATTTCCAAAATAAAGACTATGTTTGATTTAAAAAAATTTATATTTCTGATCAGAATCCTCGTTGTGCTTGTTTCGTACAACGGTCATACATTAAGTATTATTTTTCTTCCATTAATCGGCCAGTACTGGTTTAACATCTTTTTCGAAAACAGATACGATGATTTCTCTAGTGGCTTATTCTATATCCTATGTATAGTTTCTCTGAGTAAAAATTAGTGATTGGTCAAAGTGTTAATGTTGTCGCGAGAAGGAAATAAATTCTTAAAGCTTCTATGACTCTGAGAAGTGCACGTTATACTTTTCCTGTAAGTGAAAGACTGTAACGCTTAAGTCCTAAGTTACATATTGTCTCATATGGCCAGTCATACTGATTAATAAGCTGAACATTGATATAAAACGAAGTTAAATATTACTTGCTTTATGTGAATTATATTATTATTCAGGCTTCTTTCAGTTTTTAGGTCGGTTCTATAAATTTACAGGTATGTTTAGAAAGCCGTTATAATAAGTGTTCATCTGTGCGCGAGCAAATTAACTAGATCAGTGAGGATAAGTATTAAGTATTATGTATGACTGGCTTGATGTTTTCTATCAGGCGCGTGAGATTAGTTATAATAGCATAACCGGCATTTACATTGCGATTATATCATTTTAAAGGTGCGATTATAAGTTTTAAAACTGTACTTTAAAAGTTAAGTCAATTTTTTACATTACTCCCCTAAGTTTAAATTAAAAACTGTTTAGAGTATGTCAGTTATTTATTACTTTAATCAAGCAAAAACTGAGCTGAATAATAAATATATTGTAACACTATTAAAGTGTCATGTGAAAGGAAAAAATACAATACTTCGACACGAACAATGCTTGAACATTAAAAAGAAAGTTATATCGTAAACTTTCCGGCTGTGTTTGTAGCGTATAGAAACGGAAGTTAGTTAAATTTTATTCTAGGAGGTATTGTATGAACTTACGGTTTTATGGTTCTTTAATCGAAAAAGAGGACAAGGCGTTCCTGTTTTAGGAGAAAGTTGGTCAACTTAACTATTTTTCTTTAAAGTAAAAATAGGAATTGATTTAAATGCATCGTTCGTCTGGCAGACAGAATGCAAATAGTGGCACAGCATAAAGCAGATTTTAGTCCAAAATAAAAAATGAACATTGGCGGCTTCTTGGCTGGCTGAGAAATCAATTTCAAAACTTCACTGTGTCCAAGTTTGTGCGAGTAAACATTTTTAAACTGATGAAACCGGATTTTACTTGCAGAGATTGCCTCGCACTGCATTAACATAAGGTACTGATAAACTGATTTATTCTTCTTGAACTTTTTGTGTTAATTATCCTTAATTTCGGCTTATTCGGAAAACTGTACTTATTATAAATGAATAGGACCTGAAACATTTATCGATTTCTTAGTTGCAAATGCTTGCTCTTGGTTTTAATCTTTCTCGGTTTTTCAAAGGTGGTGGTGGTGGGGGGGGGGGGGGTTCTTTGCTTTCTGTGCTTTTCAACCACAAAACATACTTAAGTATTTTTAAGGTGCTAAGATCTTTTAGGATGTATTCAGGGGGGAGCAAAGCTAATAATACTCTCGAAGCAATGAAAATGCTAATGCATTTCTGGTATCCCTTACATCGATGTCGTTATGTGAATGCAAGCATTTATAATATTATCCTTCTTGTAATTATTCTTTGCTTTTTGTGCTTTTCAACCACAAAACATACTTAAGTATTTTTAAGGTGCTAAGATCTTTTAGGATGTATTCAGGGGGGAGCAAAGCTAATAATACTCTCGAAGCAATGAAAATGCTAATGCATTTCTGGTATCCCTTACATCGATGTCGTTATGTGAATGCAAGCATTTATAATATTATCCTTCTTGTAATTTGAAACTCAGTCGTAACGGAAGAAAATGACGTTGTGAATGCAGTGAATGAAATTTTGGATTTTGAGGAGTGACTTTTCCTGGCCACTAATATTTATCGCTTTGCCCTCGAAATCGGTAAGTGGTGCAGGAATAATATGTTGCTTTTTTCATGTCACAAATCCTGATTTTTATTCAAAGTATTCTTGTAGATCTCTTGCATGTAGATATTGATGCCATAAGTTAAAATGGATTACATGTATTGTAGCCTATTACTGTGTCGTTTCTTTTTTATCCTGTGTCTGTGTAAAATTGAAAATTAAAAATGTAATCAGTCTCAGCTTCACAAACTGTTTTTACCAGATAGGTTTGGTTTATTTAATTACGGCAAAGCACGCTTGGGCTGTCTGTGTAAGAGGAGGATGTAGGATGGCAAACTAGCTCGTATCCATGTTATACATGAGGAAAACCACGAAAACTTCTATGCAGCCAGCCCGTTCACCTAGAATCGAACCCAAGTCGGAATTACCAATGTTCAACGAGTGATTTTGTGCTCGGCCGCTGGTGGGCCTTGCGGGTGAATATGCATCTGAATTGATGTTACTGGCAAATGAAAAGCTGAAGGACAGGAAAATAAATGATACGCGTAGAGAGAGAGACCTTCGAATGTTCAGGTTTTCTTTATAAAAGGTAATTCAGCTCGCTTGTAAGGGAAAATATTAACCATAACCGAAGACAGATTTTCATTTTACTTTATATTACACTTTTGCTGTATTTGTATGCAAACAATTAAAGTGCAATCCAGTATGAAAGAGACCTAATTATCAGTTTGATTCTTTGTTCAGTACGCAGAAAAGCCAATTAAGTAATTGTTAGTTAACTCTAAGATAATTAAGAATTTTTTTATTTGTTGATAATTTTATAAGTGAAAAAAGACGAAAATCTTCTGCTTTTTGACCGTAATAGGATGATATTCTAATCGAAATGGGCAGACTGTAATTTGAATTATGTTATTTTTTGGAAATGGATGCTATGTGGGCAGAGGTAGCAATGATTTAAAAGAGCTGTCTGGTATTTGAAACCAAGAATTCGAAAAAAAAAAAAAAATCATTGAAACATATAAAATTTTCAATTTCTTCTCCCCCCCCCCCC
>KK113457.1:1338842-1387570 GCA_000611955.2 Stegodyphus mimosarum
AGTTTCGATCTAAATTTTTAAACCAGGTATCAGCTTTCAGTGTTATACCTTGCAAAATCAGTATACCTAAATGGAAAGCGTGGAGGCGGCATAGGCAAGTTTTTCATATCAAGTCGTACCTAACGTCGAGCATCTTTCGAAAAATAGTCACAATTCTCTTCAGTTGACGTAATATCATATTCTGAGAAGTCTGATCCTGAAGATGACGGAAAGTAATCATGTATTTCACTGTCGTACATATTCGTAAAAAAGCAGCTATTACAAACAGTAAACGAAAACGGAAGACACGCAATAAAAAATAGGTTTTACTGAAACAGAAACATGACTAATAACTGGGCAGTCATTGCTTGCACCGTTCCAGAAACATCCCCTTCTCCAGGTCTTTCCCCCTTCTCTGAAATAGAGTCCTCCTTTGCATACTCTGTCAAGGTCATTGTGATGTTGCATTCCAAAACTTTGCGATTAATTTCACTGGTAGCAGCGCAAAGCAAATGATAGCATTTCGGAAGGGCGTATATATACGCCCGGGGCAGTTAACGAATCGGCAGTTAAGGGGTTAAAAATGTTTTTAAGTCACATTTTTGTGACTGGGTAGAGTTTCTAGGAAAAGGTCTAAAAATAGTTATATTATTTTTATACCGGGATTATCAGTTTTCTTCCACCGTGCTTACATTTTAATGGGGCCATATTTTGTCTTTACTTTTTCTTTGCTTTAGAAAAACTACACTCACCTGGAAGCCTGAAAATATATCTGACCTGTGTGAAATAGGCTGCTTACAAAAATCATCTAAATATAGAATGCTGTGTGATCGTTTAGTATATGGTAATTTTATGTGGTCAACATGAGGTTATTCTAAAAGTTTTCTATAAGGACTTTAACCTTTTTGGATTTCATTCGTTATGGGTAGTAGGAGGTAGGAAAGAATTTGAGTCTTTCGCTTGCTAGTTAGAATTGTTCTTGACTGAAACACGAACTGCAAATAAGCGTGTTTATATAGTTAAATACGCCAGTTTGAAGAAGAGTGTGATGGAAGAGATTACGTGTCTTAAAAGAGTCAGTAAGTGCTGAAAAAAATGGTTAAGTCCTTTCATTCATTATTAGTCCTTTCATTCATTATTAAACTGTAGCCTTCCACATTTTCAAATTTAAAGTTTCACAAATACCTTTTTTTCAGGAGCATTCCATTATTGCGCTGGAGATTTCTATCATTTCTGTAGTTTCAAGAGTACGCTAATGATATGTCTTGATTCGCATAATTGCATTATCTTGTCACGGTTGACTGTACATTACACAGATGGCTGTTTCCCTTCGCCAGGCTTGAGCCAGTTCTTTAAAAATGGTAACGGGAAACTTCATTGTCGGTTGATATTTGCAGTGCTGTTGACTGCAAATGGTGCACAATTCACTAGCTCGGCCTAGCTTTTTTCAGGTTCTTCCATCTTCACCGATTGGGTTATTGAGATACGTTTCAAGATTTTTGCAAAAAAAATCTAGTTATAATGCCTGTCGTAATCCTTTAAAAACTGCAACAAGCAGCTGTCGCAGAATGAAACGCAATTTTTTTCGCCGTCTGTGTTTAACATTGTATTACAGGTTTTGAATTCATGTACTTCTGAACAGTCATGGAAGAACTCTTTATTCATTTGCTTGCAAAAGTTATCCTCTGATAACGCTTTAGGGAAAGTTACAAAGCGCAGTTTTGAGTTTAGAATAAATTTTAATGATACTCAGATATTTGATAATGTTGGGAGCAAGTATTCGCATGTTGCATAAAGCAATTAAGGATGCTGTAGAACGTAGTAAATCGCTAATGCAGAAATTTTAATTAAAACACCAGTCTGTCTTGGAGAAAGACGTGTAGTGTGTTAATAGAATTTGAAATAGTTTCGTGGGCTAATTTGTTGCACGTGTCGGTCAATCTATTAACGTTTCTCAGACTATTGATTCTGTCTTTCCTTCACTTGCTAATGTGTTTATTGCGCAGCAACCAACCTTATATAAATACCCTTTACATTATTTATATGATTTTATGAAAAATAAGTTTTTTGTAGTTCTGTTCTTAAAAAGAATTTAAAAATCCTTTCTGTTTTGTGTATGTATAATCTCCGATGTAGAGTAATTAGGCTATATAACTGTATTAAGCACTTTTGTTAGAATTATAAATTGATTTTTGCTCTTTTCATTAAGCACACTTTGTTGTATCGCTTCATGTAATTTTATTGAAGGATTAGTTAATTCGCGAGGCGTACTACATAATTATTAAGGCATATTACGCAATTATATTTTGTGAGGGAGAATGAGATGTTTGCGTTATGTAATAAACCAAGTACACAGCAGTTAACGGCCTACAGCTTCGCTTGTATACGTATAATTCGGTTATATCTTCTCCATTATGCAAGATCTGTTGTATATATCATATCTGTCTCCGTTTACTTCGGTAATAGCTTCTCTATTTTGCAAGGTCTGTTGTATGTAACATAGCTGTGACTGTTTATGTGAACAAGCAGCTTAATTTTTCCGTATAGTTGGGAATAATGGATTAACTATACATAATTCTTTCTCAGATTAAAATCTTTTGAATGGTACTGGAGATACATGTGACATTTTTTTTTATTTCAAATTTTCCTTTTTAGTGATTTAGTTATTAATTTGTATGCCAATATTTTTGAGGGTATATAAAAATAGCACATGATCTCTAATATATTTTCTCAAGATTCATATGTAATTGTTCTTTAAATTAATAAGTCCTTTATTAATAGTTAGGATTTTTAAAAATACTTCTTTCCTTTTTTAAAATGTAGAATGGAAAAATTTGGTGAAAGGTGAAATTTAAAATATGGGTATTCATTATCGCGGAAGCAGAAAACCTTTCCTTAATGTTTTAAACCTGTCTTGATCTGTGTCTTCGTTTAACTTCATTTTTTTTAACTGCCTAATAAATCACACGGATAATCCTGTTAAATGAGGGTTCGTACAATTTAATAACGTCTTAGCAAAATTTGTAATGTACTGTTGTTCACTAGCATTTTCTGACAAAGCATCTCTTATGACATACATACGCTTATAGACAGAAGGATGCTAATAAGCCGTTGAAAATTTGTTTTGATTAACTTAAAGCATTACTGTACCTTTGCGCCATTCTGTTGTCATTTTTCATATGATTCTAAAATGCTGTTTGACAGCTGTTCCCAGTTGTGACCATAAAAATGTTTTTTCCCAAAATAATTATAAAATTAAAAAATTTAATCACAAAAATTAAGTGAAAGCATTTTATCGATGTCCCGTTGAAATAATAAATAGGAGGTACTGTGACTAACTAGTTTGTAACAATGAGTACATTCACTTTTAGAAAGAATGCACTAGTCGATCCTGTGTATTGCGAGCGTCATCATCAATTAAAACATTATTAAATGTCTCTGTAGATGAGGGAAAATACTGCCCCCATTTCCAACCTGATCTTCAATGATTTTTTTCCAGCTATATGAATGTTAGGTTAGGTTAGGTTAGGTTAGCTTAGGTTAGCTTAGGTTAGCTTATTCAATTATGGCAAAGTACACGAGGTCATCTGCCTAAGGGAAGGAATGCCTTCGTGGAGGACTTTCTAAGGGAAACTGGCTCGTATACACGTTACACATGGGGAAAACCACGAAAACGCCCATGCAGCCAGCCCGTTCTCGGGATTCGAACCTCGGACCGAACTACCAGTGTTCAGCGTCTTTACCGCTCGGCCGCTGGTGGGCCCCGCTATATGAATGTTAATTTTGCTGGTGGAGACAATGATTATCTGAGCCGACGCTGTGGCATCTTTATACACAGTAGAATTTTGAATACTCTTAACTTTGATATTTCTGGATTACGTGTTCCACCCTTAGGCACTACACGAAAACGGAGAGATGCTCCGTGCAGGTCTTTTTAAGGGAAACTGACTCGTATTCACATTATACATGGGTAAAACTGCGAAAGCGCCCATGCAGCCAGCCTGGTTGTCGGAACTCGAATCTTGTTTCGTCGGGACCGAACTACCAGTGTTCAGTGGCTTTTACCGGTCGTCGCTAGTGGGCTCTTAACTTTGATAATTCGGAATTTTCGATAAGTCAAACTGAATGTCAAAACATAGAATTCGAAATTAATATTAACTTTTCTCGATGAATCATTTTTAGGTTACATTGAATTCCTCCCCTGTTCTTTTCAATTTCGGTTTATGGAACTTTTTTACTTATGGTTACAAACAATAATCTCACATTGTCCAAATGAGTAATTTTTCGAAGAATTACTTTGCAGCCGAAATCAGGGCCTGTGTTTAAATGGAATTATTTCTGTCAGACAGCGTCCTGATGCTGAGCGCCCTAAAAAGGGCTTTATACGGTAGATTCGACAATGCAATAATTCCTTAACGGGTGAGACACTATGAAAAGCTGAGCGGAATGTAAGAATAAGTAATTTAGTCGTAAATTAATTGTATATTGCCCAGTATCACAAGGTTAGGTTATTCAGATGTGACAGTTAGGGCTGTAAAGTTCGGGATGACTTTGTGGAAGACTTCCTAAGCGATTGTATTTTTTTTACACGCGGTAATATCACAAAAATCAACCATGCAGCCAGCCCTTTCGCATGGTGTTGAAAACGGGTTGAACTCCTAGTATTAGCCCTCTTAAATCGGCTGCTGGTGGGGCTCCAGTAAAACAGAAGCTCTACCGTTGTATTTCAGCTTTGCTTGCACTAACTATAGTGAGAAAAGATCATTTTGTATTACAAAATCGAATTATTTTCAGTCATTGTCAGGATAATCATGCAGTTATAAATCATACGGAAAGTATGTCATTTAAGAATTCTGTCTATAGAATGCGATGCATTAGAAGAACTAGATCACAGTCAAATCGCACAGATACTGAATCAGTAGATTTGCCGAAAATAAGATCTTCAAACAAACAAAACAAAGCCAGTCAAACAAACAAAAAGATAAAATTTAAAGCCCCCTTTTTTTCTTTTCTTTTGTGTATTTTTATGAGTGCGAATAAACTATATTTATTACATTATAAATACTGTTGAATTAAATAAAATTGTGTAGTGTTGTTATTTTTAAAGATAGAAATTTTTACAATGAAAGTTATTTAATTGATTACATGTGTTAGTTAATCATTGCTCAATTTAGGCACCGAATTTTTTGGGTCTGGGTGAACTTGCTAAGATAGTCTTGAGAGATTATTTCCTAAGCGACACAGGCATATGCTTAACTTAGACTGAGACATGTAACGCAGGCATAGACTGAGAGCTTTGTAGCTTATTTAGAATATGCATAATCTCCGACCCTGGGTATCAGCTGAATTTTCTAGATTTAAATAATTTTGAAAAATCTTAATTCAATTTATTGAAAAAAAATTTTCTGCACCTTTTTTTGGAAATGGAGTAGAGTTATGTATCATTGTATTTATGTGTGTGTGTGTGTCGAAAGGCTATATGTTATGAATCTATTAATATTAGTTAGATTATCATAGCGGTTCTTAACTTTTAGAGAATTTCGATAATATTCATGATCTCGTATTAAATAAGAATCACATTTTGCCATCTAAAATATGTTAATGTTAAAAAAAATTAAATTACGTTGTAGAAATCGTTCAAAAATATTTACTCTGGAATTAATATTATTCTCAAGGTAGGCTGCTCATGAAAACTGCATAGCTGAAATTTTTATAAGATTCATCGTATATTCTTATTTGTCTACTACTGTAAGTAGAGCCGTGCCTACATATTTTTTTTACGTGAGGCAAAGATATATGTGCGCGTCCGTATGTACAATATGTTCTTTGTTTCTTGTGAGAAGGGAGCGAGAAATATATATATCTTCAAATATATATGCATGGGGGCTTCAAGTTGTAAAATGTCTCGCATTTGATAGAAGTTTGCCCCTAATTTTTATTCGCAGGAATGAACAGACTTGTCATCCCGGTCTAACTGATTTCGATGTTTGACTTTTCTCAAATCTTGAATCAGCAATTCATGGTGTTCATTTGTTTATCTTTCTTCACGTTTCAGTCCTTCTGAAACTGTATTTTTAAAAATTTCTTTAGTAAGAAATATATATTTTAAGTACACTCATGTCCATAAATTAAAGATAATGCAAAATCAGGCAAAGGAAGAATTAGAAGCAAAACAAATTTAACCTATTTGTAAAGCTTATTTATTAAGCAAAAGGTAAAGAGCAAAAAAAGATGCTATATCTTTGATATTATTAAAAAAATTAGCAATTTTTTCTCCCTGGAGCAAATTACAAAAATACTCTATTTACAAAAAACTAATATTACATGGTTGGTATGATTGTTAATACATTGTATGTCTCCCAGACGATGCAATACAGTCCGTACAACGCCTAGGCATGCTGAGTATCAAATTATCGATCTGATCTTGGGGGATATTACACCACTCAAAAAGCAATGATCTCCGAAGTTCCGGTAGACATGTAGGAGGAGGTTGACGGGCTGCGACTCGTCGGCCAAGCATGTCCCACACGTGCTCTACTGGATTCAAGTCCGGTGAGAATGCTGGCCAGTCCATACGGGTGATATCCTCCGATTAAAGGCATTCGCTTACGATATTTGCACGGTGAGGACGGGTATTGTCATCCATAAACACAAATTGTGCGCCCATGGCGCCCCGAAACAAACGTACATGTTGTTCCAGAATGACGTCCCGATAGATTTGGCTTGTCATGGTTCCAATTTGAACATGCAGGTCAATTCTGGAACCCAGAATAATTCCACCCCAAACGAGCACTCTTGCACCAACGTAACGGTGTCGTTCAATGATGTTTTCTTGGTGGTAACGGGTACCTGGAGCTCTCCATATGAAAGTTCGGCGAGAATCAGACTGCAACCTAAACCTGGACTCTTCGGAAAACATCACACGAGCCCACTGTTGCGGTGTCCAGGCTAACCGCAGGCGACAGTGTGTTGCAGTAAGTGAAACGCATCTGACAGGTCTACGGGCATATAGACCAATCTGCCCTAAGCGTCTGTACACGGTCTGCCTTGAAATTGTCGTACCAGTGGCTGAAGAGAGCTGACGAGACAGGTCTGAGGCTGTTTTGCGCCTGTTTCTTTTGGCAGTAACTGCCAAATACCGGTTCTCATTCGGCGTTGTAACTCTGGGGCGACCTGTGCTGTAACGTCTACTTGCCTTACTATCATTTTGGAATCGTTGCCAAAGCCTGGAGATGACACTCTGAGCAATTCCAAGTTCGTCTGATAATTCCAGTTGGGTACGCCCACATTCTAGACGGCGCACCACGTAAAAAATCATCCAAATGCGTCCTTTGTGTCATAACTATTCGGTTATTGCACTGAAATGCTTATAAAGCGCCTGCGAACAATTTTACTTCTTTGCCTGTATTCCTTATATATCACTCTCTTACACTCTCGTCATTGTGACGTACCATCGGTGTCATCTGGTTACTTCCTGAAATTTGCATATGATTCTTGAAGACGTGTGTAGTGATTTTACAGGTGATATATTTATTTTAGAGTTCGATTTCCACGTGACTCCGAATTATCCTTAACTTATGGACATGAGTGTATATTTTTATATCGATCACCATAGAATCAACGAATAAAACCAGACTCTTTTAAGACGTTCATTTGTGTCAAAGACTTTTTTAAGACACGTTCTTTTGTGTCCAAATTATTTACATTAGAATTTGCCAGTAAATCCTCCACAAAAATATTTGAAATTTAAAACCTGCTTTATGATTTTTTTAAACTCAAAAGTTTTTTTTTTCGCTATAAATAGCAGAATAACTCTAAAAAGCAAAGTTGTGTAATACCTTATAAATTTACAAATGCACCGATTCGTTTAATCTTAATGTATTTCTTCTTTAGAAATAACTATAAATTAAACCATTTGTACAGTTCCCGCGCTAAATGAACATGAATACAAGAAGACAAATTTAGAAACATGCGCTTGGTTTATTGGCAAGGGGAATAAAAAAGAAGAAAACATAAATAAATAAAATAAATAAAGCAAAAACCACTATTGTGGCACATTTCATTTTCAAACGCACTTGCCTAGTCTCCCGATGCTATTCCATTGGGCCTTTATGCGTTTGGCTGCAAGCTAACTGTCCGCAATTGCGTCGTCATCTATGCTTGGTTAGTGAACGTTGGCAAGCTTGTTATGGTAACAGTGCAAATTAATGGGAGACGGAGTACAGAATTACTAATGGCAGCAGTGTAATATTTTCTGCGCGAGCTTTGTCTTTGCAGCTTTTTACAACAAATGTAAATTAACTTCACAATGCTACTTCCAAAGTTAATTTTTAATGTTAGAAAATAATATGTGCTCTGTTTTGAAACCTCGTATCTTTTGAGAATAAATTAGTGTTATTAATTCTTCTTTAAATTCAGATGGATTGTTTGTAATACAAAACTCTTTTCATATTCTTTGGGGTATTCCAGATTTAAAAGTTAAAATTATAATTTCTTTTCTAAAATGTATTTCTAAATTTTCATAGCTTAATTTGGTGCTCCTATTGGTTCACCCTTGTCCCGGCTCTGATTGTAAGAAACACAGAGCAGTAAGTTACAGAAACCAACTTCACATGCTAAAATTTGTTTTATTGTTAAAAAAGGAAAAATAGAAATTTGTAATCATAAAACAAATGTTAAAAGTTACTTCCTTCGGAATCAATAAACAGTTAACTCGATTTCCCTTGGAGCCCCAGCAGTGACGAAGCGGTTAAGACCATTAAATACGTTAGTTCGACTCTAAGCGAACGGGTTGGTTGAGTGGGTGTTTTTTTGCGATTTTCCCCTGTGTAACATGAGCAGTTTCCTTTCGAAATTTTTTCCATAAATGCATCCCTCAAGAAGACAGGTTTCGTTTGCTTCGTTATTTGCCAATAATCTAACCTAAGCTAACCTCGATTCCCTTTGGAAATTATAATTTACTGGTTAGAACTGACTAGGAGAAATCGCTGTTTTTCAATAATACGGTTGTAACAACACCGAATATATGGAATATATTTCAGTGTCTATTTCCAACAGTCAAATCAAAAAACCGCTGATCTCTGGTAGTTCAACCTGTGTTCAGATCCTGAAGCATTGGTTGGTTACATGGGATTTTTGATGTTTTATCCATGTGTAACGTAAGTACAAGCCTCTTTCCTTTAAAAAGTCCTCCACAGTGGGATTCCTTTGCTTAGACAGATAGCTTTATCACAATTAAAATAAACCGTAAACCAAAACAAACTGGGCTTTGTTATGTTAACTTTCAGAAAGACTTGAGATCTGTAGATCCAGGCGCCGAGACGGTATAGTGGCTAGGGAAGGCATTGTTTGTAAATGTATAGTGTCTTTGCGGCAAAGGGGCTTTCTATGGCGAGCCGAAAGTCCTCTCTTGTGGTTTAAAAGGGGAAGGGGTAGGAAACCCTGGGACCCCCTTGCTGTACCTCAAAACTGGGTTGTAAGTAGAAGTGCAACCTCCTTGAGGCTCTGGCAACCATTCTTCCATGAAATTCACGGACAAGACAACAACAACATCTGTAGATCCAAGATTGAGAACCGCTATATTATGAAGAATTTCGAATGAAGTGGATTTCTTCTGACAGTGATCATATCGTTGCCGTATTCATGTGCTAACGCCTGTCAGAACTGTGCTCCATCTAAGTATGATTAATGTAACTGATGAGGCAACCCACATATTCGAAAGTAAATACATTCTGTATTCAATTTCTCCTGTTTTTCAAGATTTTTCTTTCTTTCTTCTTTTTATATATTTTTATTTCTAGGTTACTTTACGTGATTCTCGTAAAAGTATTTCTTGAAACAATCATAGGATGAAATTTTTCTTAATCTGAACCAGTTGTATCAGGCCTGGAGGGGGAGAAAGTGTGTTAATTTCTTACTTTCCATGCTGCTGATTCAACTGGTCGCAGAAAACTGGTTGCGCAGTCATCAGACGCGTTGGTGTTTTCAAGAAATAAACGAAAAAATAAAAACAATTATGTGGATAGTGAAGGATTAATTTTAACCTAAGGCTATATGTCATTATATAGAGTTAGCTGGCCACGTAAATTATGCTTTGACTGAAAATGCAACTTCTGAAATTCATAATTTATTTCTATTTCTGAGTAATTCTTGTTTCCATCTGTGTTTGTAGTAAGTTAAAATTTTCAAGTATAATAAACTCTTGTATCTAAGATAAATAGCCAAAAGCTTTACTGCTTGGAATCAGATTTTGAATAAATGTATGAAAAAGATCAACAGTGCGCATTCAGGAACTCCTAAATAGTTCCGTCTGTTGTTTTCCATACTGCCATTTCTTTCCATTCATAAAAGTTGTCTCTGCAAGTTGAAAGAATTTTTTTAATTTATTTAAAGCTTATCAAAGATACAGTTTCAGAAGATTTGAAGTCTGTTCAGTGTGATCGTTGTAGCCGATTAAAAAATTTCAGACTTGGTTTTAAACTTTCTGTTCGAAAAAGCAGTTAGTTTCTCGATAGCATTTGAAAAAAGTGTGTTAAATGTTTTTGAGAAGTATTTTATACCGAAAAAAAGTTAGAGAAACTGAGTACTTTTAGTGAGCTTCCGGTAAGAAATTTCTGAAATTTTAAGTAATTCAGTCGTTCCTCAGTAAACGAACTTGCAGACTGTGCTGTATGCAGTGGCTGCATTTCATTCTGAAAAAGTCGTTATACGTACTGCAGTTTGTAAAAGCCACTTCGCGTGATTAAACTAATTGACGAATTAAAAATTATTACTTCGGTATAGGAAGTTTCCCTTTTCCCAACTTCACCTTTTTTTATATTTATTTACGAAGACGTCTGCAATTGTCTTTCATGTTAAATAATACGTTAGGTTAAAATTATTGATTACGATTAATCATTTCCAGTTGATAGAGGCGCATTGAAAAGACTAAATAAGATCTTAAAATGGTGGTGTGTGTCTTCCTTTCTGCGCGCCTTTGTTTAAGCTGAGTTCAATTGACAACTGTTGTTATTCAGCAGAAATCACTCTGAATGTTGTGTAGCCGAACATACCCATATTTTAAGGTATATTCTTAATTATTCCAGTAATTCTACTCTTTTGTTGAGATTAATCAAAATTAGCTTCCTTCTTTACTCTACCAATTTAGTACTCTGCCAGTTCCCTAATGGCTAACTGGTAATATTACATGCTGTGTGGTAGTTTTACTCATTTGCAATGAAAATACTATTCAGTTTTCATTAGAAACTCTTCTTTGATGTCTTCTCTCCCACGGGTTGCCCTGTTTACTTTAATAAATTGGTCTTTTCCCTTTTCGCTGAAGTTCTTTTATTTCTTATCAATTTTGCCTTTTTCTCATAATCATAGCGTAATGATCGTAAGAAAATTTCGTCTTTACATTGGTGCAAAATTCATTTCAAACGAGTTAGAGCCGTGAGGACTGACTTACCTGAAAATTCCATAGTAAGAAATTTGTTTTATACATTAAAATAAAAAATTTTATAATTAAAATTGTGTATGAATATTTATTTTAGAGAGTTAGATAAACTTTATCTAGAATTAGTTAATTTTTTTTTCTTTGGTAAATAAATTACATTGTGAGGCTGTATCTGAAAGGAGATTTTTGAATATGGAAATCAGCATAAGCATGCGTTAATACTGTTCAAAAATCTATTCAACTCTTCCATGCTTTTATTTGGCAGACTGCACAACAACTGATAATTGACACATTGGCGAGCTATGGACGCGTAACATATTCATTGATATGGGAACTACACGCTGTATGAGGACGTGTTTGAAATCTTGCTGTTAAATATAGTGTGAACTAAGGGGTTAGTAGGCTTTTTTTTACAGTTTCGTAACAGTTCTCTATATGCTACTTCTGAAGGTAATTCTATGGCTTTTCCAAAACTTATAAAATGACTGAAGGCAAAATTTTATTAGTTTGTGTAGGTAAGGATATGAAAAAGAAGGACCTATCTTGTGGGACGATAGTAGTGAATGTGGATGGTATGACAAACTTCTGAATATATGCAAAAATTAAAGTTTTATTAAAATGTGCTTTTCTCTTTAGTGGGTATATGTGAGTGTAATGTATATGCGTTCTTCAGTGTAGAGACACTATGCAGTTATTGGTTTTAATCTAAATTAATAACAGAAATTTCACAGAAGTATTATGTATCTAGAAGCAAACCAGATAGAGGAAAAAAGATGCTGTGGAGATCATCTTTCACAATTAAAGATAATTACGTTTTTCATAGAATGCAAGAACGAAAACATACGCTTACGTCGTCAGTGCGAAAGTACGTACTCAATATTTGGGGGAAAAGTTGGAATCGCATTATTAGGGTGAAATATATAGCATATGACTCGGCCGCCCAGCTTGTATGGTGGTTAGTGACGTGGGTTCGATTCCCGGAGAAGACGCGGATGTTTGTAAGCATACAGTATCTGCACGCCAAAGGGGACTTTTAAAATGCACGATGAGCCGAATGTCCTGTCGAGAGTTTGATGATAGGGGAAGAGGGTGGGAAACCCTCGTACCGCCCCCGGGACGTACTTTCTCAAACTGAGACGGAACTAGGTTGTAACATACAACTGTGCTTTGTTTGGACGTAAAATGCTGTATTGTTACCAAATATTTTTGCTGTTTTGAAACGTATAGTGCTGAATTATAAAAAAATATTTTTAAAAATGTATTACTCTATATTTAAACTTAAAAAAATATAGCTAAATAGAATGCATTTTATAACAAAGGTAGCAAAATAATGGAAGTGTTCCATCGAGTTGTCTAAAAGACATTAGACATTAAGGAGTGGTGCAGAACGCTAGAGTATGCGTAGACAAGTGGGTCGCGTATGCGTATTGAACTCCAAAAGACTTTTCTGTTAACAGATAATGTAAACTTGTCATGTACGTATATATGGACGAACAAAAATAAATACGAATTACTTTGAGCAAATTTGCTGTTTGAATGTTTGCGTATAGAACACAGCACGCCTACAAAATTTCAAGACTAACTGCATAAAAAATTGACATTTGAAGGAAATAACTTTTACTGCTTTTCCTTTCATATACACTCCTTCTATTGGTATACGTAACTTCTTCATGAAGCTTCTGTACTTCTTCGTTGTAGTTAATTGCTGGGAGCAGTTGTAATTAACGGCTTTTTAATTCCTTAGTTACATATTTCTGAACATCTGAAATGCTCTCATGGTGACTTTCTAAGATAAAACATCTGTCTACATTAATCTACATACGTAACAGAAAGTTTTCCTCGGTAACCAAACCTGGCAAGTAAAGGAGATGATTTAAAACAATATGTATTTCTTTGCAGTAAACCAAATAATGATAATGTTGTCTGCGAAGAGAACGCTGTCGCTTCTCGTTC
Organism: Stegodyphus mimosarum; assembly: GCA_000611955.2. Classification (NCBI taxonomy): domain Eukaryota; kingdom Metazoa; phylum Arthropoda; class Arachnida; order Araneae; family Eresidae; genus Stegodyphus; species Stegodyphus mimosarum. The sequence goes on from KK113457.1 coordinate 1,352,209, forward strand.
TTTTGTGATTGAATCCACATTAGCAGATACCAACTGCATACAATCAATCAAAATTTATTTTTACTGTTGTTTCCATTAAGCAGAAAAGAAAACAAGTTGTTCTAAGTAACCATTGCCAGTAACTGTTTGGTAGCTTCACTAGGAATAGTTGAAAAAATTTAGTTCTAAAACTTTATATACATATTGTCTAGCTGCAATAAATATTGTTTTGTAAGGAAGCTTTACGTAGTAGAATCTAGGTATATTTCCCATTTTTTTTAATGGTCTGATTTAGCTGCTGTTGTTAAGTATACTCATACAGTTTACTTTTGTGTGCGTTCTGCGAAGTAAATTATACACTTAATATTGTAAATGGAATTTCTCTGTGTGTGTTTATCATTGTATTTAAGAGGTTTTTTAAAGTTTACTATCTTTTTGTGTAGAAAAAAAATATCATTTACATTATTGGATCTTTTCTTATTCATTCCATTGCAATTAGTTGCGCAGTAGTCAAATATCACTTCTCTTAAACCGATTAAAAAAAAAAAAAACTTTTCTTACTTCCGATAAAAAAAAAATATTTTGATTCTAAAAGTGATAAATTGATGCATCTTTATTACTTGGTGTGCGACGTCACGTCACGTCACGTCACGTCACGTCACTCCTTCATTAAGGAGGTTGTTGAAGGCGGGTTGCGTTAAATCGATAGCTTAATAAATTTTAGCAATAATTAATAAATCATGTAACTTTAAGCGAAGAGAAGTTATTTTTGCTTCTGTTTACGTTGTATATTTAATTTGGAAGTAAAGTCTTGAAGCAGACATGATACTTTTGGTAGAAAGTATTAAGATAATGATAAAATTAAATAATAATAATAATAAGAAGAAAATATATTTCGAGAACTGGACGATTTTAAATAGTAAATTCTCGATTTCCATCGATGTGTGAATAATTGATAGTAGTATAATGGTAGTCGATTAAAAGCACTGACTTTATTTTTTGACAAATATGATAAACTTATTTATTTTTGTATAGTGTTTCGTGACTTATCGCAGCCTGATATTTTTCAGTATAAATTTTCCCCTGTCTGCTAGAATTGAAATTTACAACTTGTTCACCACGGCAATGCAATCACTGCGGAGCAAATGAGATCTATGTCAAACTAGGGGCTTTATAATCATTTTGGTAGATGTGATAGAATAGTGTCAGCAAGTAATCCACAAGTACAAGTTGTTAAGATCAAGTATTTTTAGATAGACATTGTAATTTCAGCCAAAGTCAAGATCTTATGGTAGAGTTATCTTTTCCTCCACATGCAACATAAACAAACATCAATATCTTCACGTATAACCTCCATAATCAAGCTTCTTCTTTTTTCTTTTCTTTTTTTCTTTTTTTATTTCGGGTCATAGACATATAAAGTGGTACCTCGGTATACGTGATTAATCCGTTCCACATCCTTGGGCCTATACCAAACGAATATTTCCAATAAGAAATAAAAGGAAAATAACCAATCCTCTCTTATAAAAAAATCCTGTTGTTATAATAATAACAACAGGATTTTTATTATTTTATTATAACAACAGGGTCATTATTATAACGCTGTTTAATACTGCAATACAAATGCAGTGGGCTAAATATACACTGTTCATAAATGACTCATCATATTGTACATAAACCTTTAGCCTGCTCTCCAGATCGAAATCAAATTTTCAACATGTTGTAACTTCTCTGATTTTTGTTTGGTAATTGATTTCACTCCCTTCGCTGCGTTAGCCGATTTTAAATAGCGTCTTTGTTTTTCATAATCATAGACAACATTTTGTTTGGCATAACGGTATGCAGTAGCCAAGTCCCGATACATATGCCATCTTCATGCATTTCAGCAACCGCTTTTTTCACCTCCATCGTAATCCTAACTTCGTTTCTGGACTCTTCTCATTAACTTTCTACTTTCTTAACATTAATTTTTTTAATGAATCTACAAAACTTTTACCTCCCCCTCCCCCCAAAAAAATAATTGGAAAAATCGGAGTTATAGCGCGGGTTGGTTATTGAGTAGTAGCAACAGGCAGGCCTGACGCTCATAGCCAGTCGTAGCATTGTCTCGAAAGAGGTAAACAAGTGTAGTGTGCGCTGTCGTGACTCATTGAACTCAAGTCGTATTGCAAACAAATATCGTAGACCAAAAATTTTTTTCTTTGGGCTTATTTCAAAGCAAACGTATACCGAGGTACCATGTAAATCAGTTATTGACCAACCATGACAGGTTTCCTGCTTATTTAAGTAGGTTCCGCCTCCAGGAGAATGATAAATGCAAAGTATGTAATATGATTGGGGATACGCATCACTTCGTTGAGACCTGCCTGCTTACCGGGGAGATGAGAGAGAAGTATGAATATAAAGATTTTGATAATATATTCAAAAAATACAATAGATTCGAAAGAGACGTTATGAAAATTGTAAACGGAAATAAGGAATAATTGGAATTGAAAATTGAATTTGTGGAGATTAATGAAGATAGATGAGATTCAATCGAGGTTTTGGAGATCAAGGTTCTCATGGGTGATTCTGGTGGTGGAGAAGATGTGTGAATGTGTTTGTTCTTATGTGTTGTGTTAATTTATTATTTATTAACCCTTTTTGGATTTTAAGTTTATTTCTTTTGTTCTGTGTGTTTTCTCTGGCTGCTCTCGTCTTTGCAACCTTTTGCCAGAAGTTTGTTTAGTTTGGTTATGTTATGTTTTACTAACCTTTTTAGTTACTCGGTTCTCGGGCTTGGTTTCCCTGGAGCTTAGTTTTAATTGTTTTGCTTTTTCCTTGGGGTTATTTTCTTCTTTTATTTTTGGGACACGGCCGGACCGCTAGTTGCCGTCGTTTGTTGTTGGATCTGCCAGTTTCCCTTTTTTAGCCTTGTGGCGGCTTTGCCCTCTGGGCCGTATTGTGTTTTTGTTTTTTTTTTGTTGTTTTCTTACCGAGGTACCACTGTAATTGCTATTTTACGCAGCATGTATTTTATGGTTTAATAATATAAAAATAAAAAAGGCTTAATATAAGTATAAATGCGTATTTAAAAATTAGCGTAATTTTTGACATTAGGAGAAACTTAATATTTTTGGCAAATCGAGTTTACAATTGCTACATGCCACTCTTAATACATCAGCAAAGGTGAATTGGTAAGTATATAGTCTATGTGTATATAACAGTTCTTTGCATATTTCATTTTAGAATAGAATGATTCACAAAGAGATACTAATAAGAAAAATGTGAGCAGTCTTTCAGCACACTTTTGTATAGTCTTGTATTTTTTTAGTCACTAACTTTCGAAATTCAGCATTTTCATCTTTTCGCTTTTCTTGAAAAGTAACTTATACATTCGTATCATTTTTTAGCCTGACGATTACGTGGAGTAGCGTTGAATAATTTTATCCTAATAAAGCTTGTTATGTAAATAACTGCTGTTTTTATATACCAGAGATTTTCTACTAGCGACATATAGTATTTCTTAAGTCTCGAAATCTAAACTGAAATTCCTTCGTAAGAAAACTAAGTAATTTGCACTCATCGTGTAATTTTCTCAAACTATTTCAATACCGTTTCTATACCTTTGTTGGAAAATCATGCAGCATTTGCTTTTGTGTTTCCTGTTAGTAAATACTCACTTTCTTTCCAAAAGCAAATACTTTGTTTTCCATCCTTGAAATAATTTTATTTTCTCCTTGTAAAGTATACCTCAGATTATTAGGATATTTTTGCACCAACCGTCATTTTGCTGTGCGCTTTATTGCTTTGTTTTAAAAGTAAATATTTTTTGGCGTAAATAAGAACTACAGTCTTAGAACTTTTCCTTTACTTAACCATTGCAACCAGGTATGCAAAAAATCTTCGTTATGTTTACTGGTAATGTCTTTCAACAACATTTTTTATTACCTGTGTTCTCATTTCTGTGGTTCATTCTCTCATTTATTTCAGTTTTCGTTGGTAATAACTAGTGTTGTTTAAATATATATATATTGAATATCAAACAAGTTGTTGAACCATGTTCATTTTGAGCTACAAAATATTCTTCTTTCCCTTTGTATGTTTTTGTCAGCTATTTTTCGCATGCTTTTTGAAGACGGTCCTGCCTTTATAGATAATAAAATTCTGCGAATGTATATGTCATTAAAATGATCGAAAATAAAAACTGCTATGCGTCGATATATCACTAAGCGACTGTAACAGATCGCGCAATGCAAGGATTAGTTTTGGTTGTTTTACGGAGCGAAAGAAATTTTTTATAGTCCAGCGAGTTGAATATACATGATCATATGTCCACGATCGTGCATTCGGCAGTAGTAGTTGGTATTTTAATATCTGCACCATTTGGCGATACAAAATGAAAACTCTCTTTGTGACACCCAAACTTTGTTTGCAAGAACTGTAATAAAATACCGTTTCGGGCCGCATATAAGCGAGCCACATGCAGACTGCGAGTTGAATATGGATGATCTATAGGAAGAGAGCAATTATGCACTTGCTACAGTTCTGACCTCACCTGATATTAGGTGCGTGGCCTATGAAATGATCCAGAGATTGAAAATTTGATAAAGAGTGCTGAAAACTGGTAGTTCTTATGTGAGTTCGATTCCCAGCAAAATAAGCAAGCTGAATAGACTTTGACAGGTTATTTTATGTATTACGTAAATATAAATTCGTAAAATTTGTCTTTTCAAGCATTGCATTAGTGCATTTGCTTAGTTGAATATATCTTTTATAAACAGCTCATCAGCTGTGATTGATAGCATGAGAAATGAGCTATTTTCCCTAAAATAAATTGTATTACTTGAGCTGTGTATTCGCATCCTGTGTAATGTGCGATGAAACGTCGATTGAGAGAAGGCACTAAGAAAGATTTTGGTGAAATGATTCGGTACGGTTTTCTTGATGTAATGTATACGTGATGGAAGTTATAAAAATTTTGCGCTTTTAAATGTGACTACGTGATTTTGTCAGTATAACAAAGGTAAAGGTTAGAAAATAATAATTTCATTCCAGATTCAATTTCTGTTGGACCTCGCCAGTAGCCGAGCGGTTAAAAGCCCTGAGTGCTGGTAGTTCCTTACGGATTTGAACCCATGCTAACGGACTAGCTACATGGTTAGTTTTTGCGGTTCCTCATGTGTAATGTGAATACGAGGCAGATTCCTTTCAAAAGTCTTCCATGAAGGCCCCCCCCTTCTCCGTAGGCAGATAGCTCTCGTGAGCTTTGCAACGATCAAATAACCTAACCCAACCGATTTAGCTTTGTACGATTTAATAGAGCGGAGTTTCGTGTTTTTATGTATGCAGAACAATTCTTATTGAAGTCTTCCAGAAAAGACAACTTCCTCTGTCTTTATATAGATATATAGACAAACTTTATATGCTGTGTCTTAATTCAAATAACCCTTAATTCGAACGTGAAGCGAATTTAAAGCTTCATGAATATTTACATCTGACATCGAAAACAGTTGTATCTTACAAAGTAGTATATATCTGCAGTAATAACTCTTTTGCATTTGTTTAATCGGCCTGCGACAACTTCGTCTTATCTTTCAAGGCAACATCAAACGTGTTAACACTTTCTCTAGAAATCTCACTTTCCTCTGTCCTTTATCATGCGACGCTTGTCCTCCAACAAACTAAAGCAGTCAGGTCAGTTGCGACGCATCAAAACGTGGGGGGAAGAAATAGGGGAAGTTACCTTAAAGCGCTATTAGGATGTTCTTTAAATGCAACGCATTTTGTATTTATTTATATGAGTGTATCCTAACCGCTGAATTTTTTCAGAGACTTTTCAGCGATCGCGGAATTAATTCGGAAGATCTTCATTCCGATAATCATCCATCACTTCCAACAAGCCCACAGCATAAGGCCGGAAACTAGGAAATCGATCTCATAGAGTTAGCCTTTGATCAGCTGTAATAATCTTGTAAGGTTTACCTTATGTTAATTAACAGTTATTTTAAATTTTGTATCTTTCCTATCTTATTCTAATTTCAGCTTACAATTTCCTGCCAGAATGTAATTTCAGAAACGCAGATAATGCAAATGAGAAAGAGTACTATTTAAGTCGTGACTTAACCGTCTTCAGGAGAGAGAGTCTGATTCCTGACTAGCGCGCGTTTGCCTTCTGGCTACGTCTCTCTTAGCTGTTATTACGCTCGGCCATATCTTAGGCCCTTGCTAGGCTTCGCCGATTTAATTAATACTTAGGGGCCAACTAGTTAGATTTTGATAGCTTCGGCTATATCCTTTAAGAGCTTTAGTTAAGCTAATTTTAGTTCAAATTATTAGTATTTAAGTTCAAGCCCGACTGACGGCTTTATGTAAAGTTCCAAGTCGGAACTGATTGTAAATATACTGAGTAATAAAGGGTTTTAAACCCTCCTTAAGTCTCACGTGTTCTGTTCACAGTTAAGCGATTATTCGCTTGTTAAGTGTTCGTGGGGTTTGAAGTTAGAACTAAAGATTTAAAGAGAAAACCTCACGATCTTTTGCTGTAATTTGTCTTGTCAATATAAAATAATTCTTCAAATTTTTTGAATTTGCAAATTTTCAAAGCAAAATTTCGCAATGTGTTTTAATGCATTTTCGTAGGGAATGTTTTAAGGATGTTAGGGCTGTTTATTTACGACGTTATTACTTAGTCTGAGTGTAATTCTACAGAATTCGAAACAGCATTGAACGACTGTATTCAGTGGATGCTAAAGGTCTGCATTAAAATTAGTTACATTTTACCCACATAATTCATTATTAACAAGTACAGGTTGAAGTAAGTCCGGCACCTATGGATTCCCGAAAGTGCATTAAGAATCACCAGGCCTTGATGTTAAGTTCCGCACCAGTTTTCATGAAGAACACTCCGTTCCGCGCGGATCTTCCGATACCATCAACCACTCGAGAGGACTTTCGACTCGCCGTTATTTTGAGTGCCCCCTTGCAGCACAGACACTATACTACTGTATAGTGTCCATGCTTTCTCCGGGAATGAAAACTGGGACCATAGATACGGCAGTCAGCGTTACTAACCACGATACCAGCTGGGCAGGTTTAGTTGGTAACTAGTAATTTTATGTTTGTCTAGAAGTTATTTAAGTTTGTTTATGTCATAAATGTTTGAGATGTAGGATGACCTGAATGATGGTGATTAGTGATAACCTGTTAATAAACGTACTGGGTGATTATAATTAAAGTTCCACTTTCAAGAGACTGTAGAAAAAGTACCGTTTGTCAGAATGATCCAAAATTTGACCTTAATATACACTGTTGGACAACTGTTAAAGACAGGTCACACACGGCTATATAGAGCGTAAAATAGTTAAGTGTGGTTGGAGGACAAGTGAAATAAAATAATGCCAGAATACGATGACATAACAGTAAAGATAGTTTATTGTGCTCTGAAATCCAAAAGGCTTTGAAAAGTGTTCAAGCAACAAAACTTGTCAATTTATGCTGTATACATAAAAGTGAAAAAAATGAATTAAATCAATGCAAGCATTTTAGCATAAAATGTCAGTACGGAATATGGCCAACATGGAGGGCGGTGCAAGATTTCACACGTTGTGTCATTCTTTGCACAACATTATCCAGCAGCTATTGGTAATTTATCCTATTCCTCTGTCAGTGCACGGATGAGGGTGTCCTTTTTATTGCAGGACATTGTCGACCAGCAAGACTCCTCCTCAAAGCATCCCAAATAATTTCAATGGGATCCGTATCTGGAGGCTAACGATACAAGGCTTTGAATATCCTCGCTCTCTAGACACTCCTGGACAGCGACTGTTCGATGATATGTTGCGTTGTCGTTCATGAAAACAAATTTAACACCGACAGCACCACGGAACATGCGAACGTGAGGCAACAGAATATCATTAATGTATGGTTGACCTGTCATAATTTCGGATGGAAGCACATAAAGCGATGTACGGCCGTTGATCATGATCCCATCCTATATCATGACACTACATATAGGATATCGGTTCCTTTCCTGTATCTTTGGTGGACTATATACAGTAGCACTCTCACGCCACATCAGTTGTTGTCCACGAGCAGACGAGAGACTGAAACTACTTTTATTTGAGAATAGTATAAAAGCTCAGTCGTCTTTCCTGCAATTGCGATACTGACGACGCCATTGCAAACGGGCAGAATGGGGACGTCTAGACAATGGAATGCACACAACAGTACGACAGGCGTACAGTTCTTCTTGATGCAAACGTCTGGCTACAGTTTTTCGGGAGATTTATTTGGCAGTAGTAGCCAGTAACTGATTTGCTACCTCAGTAGCTGTGCTGCGCCAGTTCCTTTTTGTCGATAGTACTATGTACTTATCTTCTGCAGGCGTCATACTGTGAACACCATCTTCCCCATGACGTTCGCTACACATTCCATTTGTTTGAAATGATTTCTAAAGCCTTGAAATAACGCTGTGGCTGACGTCGAACTCCCTAGCAACATCTGTCATTTTTCGCCGTTCTTCAATCTTGCCAGTAATACGGCCATGCGTAAAACCATCTAAATGATATCGGAAATACACACCGAAAATTGCAAGTTCGTCAATTGATTCTTTCCTGTTAAATTTTGCTTTTGAACAACAACGGTCAATACGAGTCAAATCCTTTATGTCTTATCAGCGCCATCACGTGACGAACAACTTCGGCAATCCAAAAGTTGCATACACACAACACGTTCTGCTGTATTCCACACTATGCTAATTTCGACATTTTACTGCCTTCCATTTTGTGTTTGCTATCGCTGCTACTATCATTCGTCCTTAGTAATTGTCCACCACTGTACATGAAGCAATGGGAATTTGGCGGAAGTAAAAAATTGGTCAAAATGTTAGCAATAGATGGCACTGTACTTGACATAATATACTAATTAAAAGACATGACATGCGCACCACGTAATTAGACTTAATGAAAACACGGTGTATGTACAGTTCCCATAATTCTGCGTCTGAGAAGCTCGCCTTGACTCTGTCAGTTAAGAATAGGGCTCTGTTAGAAAAGCTTTTCTTACAAGAACGGTGAGTGTTTCAACAGCCCTCAGCAAATTGCAGTCATAATGAGTATAAGATGCAGTTCTGGTGCAATATCTGCAATTTTGAGTATTGGCAGAACCTTGGAGATGGAAATGAACTTCGTCTGTGCGCAAAATATTCCATGGCCGTGCATTGTCCGCTTCTATCCGAGCAAGAAATTGTAAGTATTGGCATGTCGGCAGGAACCAATTCCTGAATATGGGTAATTTTGCATGACTGTCATTGCAGGATGTTCCATAAAATTTTACGAACCGTGCTAATAGACATGTCTAAAGATCGGGGAATTCCCTTTGCATTGCAATTTCCCACACCGCTGCTCGTCTGTTCTTGCAATGCTACAGCCAAATCTTCCCACGGACATCAAAGCAATTTGCTTTCCTCCCTTTGCCGTATCTCGTCAAATGAACTGGTCTTTTCAAATTTACGAATCATCTTCCACAGACCCTTGGCAGACATCTTGCCAGAGCCCCATCTTAAATCCGTTAATGTCCCTAACTTCTCCAGGGCAGTCGAAGTACAGTCCCGTTTTAATAAAACACTTCACAAGCAGAGCCTGATCCTTCATGACTGGCTTCTCAGACGTAGAATTATGGGATTGTACGTAGTTCCGTGTTTTTATCAAGTCATATATGTTTTGCATGCCACATTTTTTAATGAGCGTTTTATTACAAGTACAGCGCCATCTATTGATAAAATTTAGATCTTTTTTTTTCTCCTTTCGCCAGACAAATTTCCATTGCTTCTTGTATATTCAGGTCATTCTGACCAGTTGTTCTATTTTTACAGCTTTGTGAAAGTGCAACTTTTATAATAATCGCCTTTTATAATTATGAATCCCTATTTTTAACTTGGTTTTACTACGAGATACTTAGGAAATGTAACTAGTAATGCATATTGTTGAGTTATGTATTGGTAAAAAAATCGTTAAAAAAACCTGTTGGTAAAAAGGTCTCAATAGCATGTGCTTTTTTAAAACTTTGATGAATAACTGAATAAGGAAAAAATTACTAAAATAAAAGATAATGACAATAATAGAAGAATATTTTATTCATAGTAAAGTTTTTATTATCTTATGGTGTAATAATTAAAACATCTTCCGTTATTTCAACTTTTATATTACGCATTTATTGCATTTACATGTTTCATTCATTGTCAGATAACGAGAATAATCATGATACTAATAATGCTTAATTTTTGTGATTTTTGAACTTCAGAGTTTATAGTTTTTAATGATTTTTAACTCTGGCGATTATTTAATTTTACTGATAAGAGTTTGAAAATATACACTGATGAGCAAAACATTATGGCTATTCCCTTATTCTTCAATAAACTCGTCTGGATAACATGGAGGGCACATGATTTAGTGGGAATGGTATTGAACTGCTGCTGGGGAAGGTAAGGAATTATTCTTGCCCTTACTTTTGCGAGTGATGGGAAAGGCTGCTGATCTGAGCGAGTTTGATAGAAGGCAGATTGTAATGGCTTAAAGACTCGGAACGAGTATCCCCGAAAGTGCATGACTTATAGGTTGTTCACGATCTGCCGTAGTTAGTATTTATGCAAAGTGGATAAATGACGGGGAAAACAGTAGTAGACGTCAAGATTTTAGATGTCCACGCGTCATTAAAGAGAAAGGACATCGGAGACCGTCCCGCTTGGTACAGCAAAATCGGCGCCAGACAGTGGCTCAGCTAACAGCCCAATACAATGCAGGTCCAGTTGCAAGTGTTTCGGAACACACAGTTCAGAGGACACTGTTGAATATGGGACTGTGCAGCAGACGTCCCGCTCGTGTGCCTCTGTTGACCAAACGTCATTGTCAACTACACCTACAGTGGGCCCGGGAACTTTGAAAGTCGGTCATGGATGGTCGGATGAATCGCGATTTTTCATTCATCACGTTGATATTCGTGTGATGGTACGCCGTCTTCTAGGCGAACAGTTGCTTCTCCCTGTACAGCAAGTCATACACAGGCAGGTAGTGGCGGTATCATGTTTTGGGAGACATTCTCATAGGTGGCTGTGAGACTCTTAGCTGTAGTAGAAACAGACCATGAAAGCTGCGGACTATCTGAGCATGATTTTAGATCAATTGCACCCTTATATAGTGTCTGTCTTCCCAACTGGAAATGGAATCTTCCAGCAGGACAACGCCCCATGTCACAAGGCTCGAATTTTGTTGGACTGGTTCGAGGAACATAAGGATGAATTCCAATTAATATCCTGGCCGCTTAACTTACCGGATCTTAACCCGATGGAGCATATTTGGGATGTCATGGAGCGGCAGCTCAGAGCTCAGACATCACGATGTCGGAATATCTCGACTTTGTGTGACCGCTGCTTAGACATTTGGTACAACCTGGCTCCTGTCATTTACCAAGAACTTACGGCATACATGCCAAGGCGAGTTGCAGCTGTTTTGCAGGCCAAAGTCGAGTAACGCGTTATTGAGTAGGTGGTCATATTGTTTTGACTTTGCAGTGTATATATAAATCTCTGTAAATCAATATACAATCCACAATAAAAAGAAAAGGATGGAATATTTTATAATAAATTTTCGGCTTAATTTATATTTATCCAGAAACAGTTTCATTCCTAAAAGTAGTTTTGTTAGTTATAGGTGAGATATCTTACTGTCAAGTGCGATGGATCTTCCGTATTATTAAACTTGAAACAAAATTCGTCTGCAGAAGGAAGTTGCCGTGTTTGTTGAAATTTGTCTTTCAGTCGACTATTTTATGTGAAACGATTGTTCTTCTACTTTCACATGTGCATGCATTTCATTTTTAAGTGTAAATAGTACTTTAAAAGGCGCTAGACACAGAGGCTTTCTAGAATAGGTTAAGCCGTTAATGCTGCTATCAAAACGTTTCGAAAAATACCGAACGACAAGAGATAATGAAAATCTATCGGTTGCCTTAAAATGTTGAGTGAGCATCAGAAAACAGCTGCTTACAGCAAACTTTGCTTTGTACTACAAATAGTTATTGAAGTTGCCTGCAAAATAAGCATCCGAAATGTCCAACAGCTTTGCAGCATCCCCATTTATGAAAAGAAAAAAAATGAACAGAAAACGGTTTCTGAATGTTTGACTGGATTTTACAAGCAAACTTATACCTTTGACAAAAAGAGAAGAGTTCGATTTTAGAGCGAGAAAATGTTTAATTTAGTTCTCCTCTGGTTTGAACTTAACCATAGTTTGTGGAAATACTATGCAAGTATTCTGTGATACTGCTTCAGCCTTCAATGGAAAAATTGAAAATAATTTTTCCTACTTGTTAGAGTAAATCTTAAAACACATACTGACTATTTACGAAAGCATATACGAACAGATGTTAAACCCGCATAAAATTTTACTCTTCAGAAAAACAGGTCTGTTCTTCTCCACGAAAATTCTAAAGTTTAAATATGCTTCAAATAACATCGAAAAATATGAATAGCTAAGAAGATAGCCGGATCTGAATGCCATTGAAAGTGTGTGCGAATATCTCTCAAGAGCAGGATATAAACACTGTCGATAATTTTTTATAATTGAAGGACACTTATAAAGGAATGAGCAAAAAATACATCGAAATCGTGTTAAAAATCTATTTCCAAGTATATTCGGCAGAGTTTTTGAAACCTTGAATGTCAGCGAAAAAGGGGCAGATTTTAAATGTTTTAATTCTTTGTTCTTTAGTATGTAATTGACTTTGTTCTATTACTCTGTTCACTCTTACTCTGTTTTTTCATCATTTATGGAAATATCTGAACTTATGGAGTTGTATTATTATTGAGTTTATTTTTTCTAATTCAGTCTGGTAAAATCAGTAAACGCAGTATTGCCATCAGTATATCTGTACCAAGTTTCATTTAAATTGTAATAGTTTGATTTTTCTTCTTTTTTTTTTCCTTGTGAGTGTGTGTTTCTCTATGCATAAAATGCTATATTAATTCTTACAATCCTTAATCCTTTGTTTAATTTGTAGTTCACCCCTCCTCATTTGTTTTAAGTCGCATCGTGCCTAGTTTAGCGATTGTTTTAAATAACTACTTGAAAAAAGTTTAATCTTCAAATAAAAATTATATTTTTGTATATTTTCGCTGATTTCTTTTTTATATTGTGCAATAGTTCTCTGTTTGAAAACCGTAGCAATTTTCCCCTTTAAAAGAATCGAAATTCCTAATAATGATGTCCTAATACAGAAGCTCATCGTCATCCCCGTGGAAAGAAGACAGAACTACTTCATTAGTTTAAATACTTTTCAACTCCAGTCTTTCTTTTCTTGATTTTACCTCTTAGTTGTCAAACATGCAACTCTTAGCGCTGCTAAAATCATAAGGTAGCTTCTCAACCTTACCGCGAAAGATTTTGTGATGTTAAATATGTAATCGCTTAATTATTTGAAACGGCCATGATTAAAAAAGCTTTAATGTTTTAAATTGCATATTTAGATTATTCAGTAAATGATAAGAAATTGCCGCACTAGGTCTCAATTTCAGTGATTCATTTATTATTACATAGAAGCCCAGGTATATTTTCATGTGAAGTTTGATTATCTACAGTGATCAGTATATTTTCATTTGAAACTGAAATAGATAGCTTATGTAGTATTTTAAATCATTTTCTGTGTTAAGAGTCTGACAGAATGTTGCTTAATTCTCACTTAAATATCATAATCACTATCTATAATAAATATATCATTGCCAGGATGGTGTTTTAAACTGGTCTTCTCATCCAGAAAGAAAGGAGGACTTTTTGCGGAATTAAAAAGCGAGTATTCCGAGTTGAAAATTTAACAGACCCTAACAAATGTTCAAAAGACGGTGAAAGTGAAGAGAGGTTACAGGGCATATCCACAAACCATTTAGAGGCTAAAAAATGCTGAATACGACTATTCAGTTGGAAGTTATTATTTATAATAATACCGTTTTTATTTTTAATCTATTATCCTTTTTATCTGTTTTGTAATCGCGTGTAAAAAATCAGTGGAAAAAGTTGATTTGGGTACTGAAGTTAAAATATGTTACATCTTTTGCTTCCAAACTGTAATGAAAATGAAGTAACTTAGGCATGTTACAGTATAAGATACCTGATATCTTTATGGAATTAGGAATACATTTCTTTAATGTTAAGAATTTGAGGTGAAACCATGCTGGATAACAACGATTGCCAGGTTAAACGTTTATTATAGGTGTTTTTTGTTCTTATATAAAATACCTTCTAGTAATATAGCTTTTCACTTGATTGAAAAGTCAGTATGCCTTCTTTCGACTTTAGTTTTCTCCTATTAAAAGCAGCCGATAGTTATAATCGGGGGTGGGGATTTTGAAAACCAAAATAAAATGTTTTTGTATGTAAAATACTAATAATAAATTTCAGTATACGGAATACAAAAGTATAAAACTTTTATACTTCAGCGACGCACGCTTTTTTTTTTTTTTTTAGAAAGAAATAGTAACAAAAATTATTCATTTATGTGTGTGAACACAATAGACCGCATTAATTTAAAATACGTTAATTTCTGTGAATTTAGTTTAGAAACTATTTTTATTCATATGTAGATTACTTTTGAAGGGATATAAATATTTAGTTTTAAAAATATAACTGCGGCTCATGAATATTCCTTAATTCTAGCATGCAGCTTTTGTTGACATGAAGTCTGGCCATCCTTGCTATATGCATTAATGGGAAAGACCCAAGAAACTAAGTTATGAACAATGTAAGTCGCAAAATGCTTGAAATTGAAAAACATGTGTGCCTTTGATGATGCGGTTGCACATAAGCCAAACTTTTTCAATGTCTTAAAAAAATAAATAAAATGTATACAGTGAGATGAGAATAAAATACTTTGCCAGCCATTTAGTATTCAAGTACACTCTAGTTATTAATATTAATTTATTTTTCTGAGCCAAAATTTTTATCGTTGCGAAAGCTTTGGAAAAACAAAATAATAGGAAACGGGGGTATTCACATAATTTGATGATGAGTTTTTAGCATTTGATATAATTATGCAGGTTTTAAATGAAACTAGTCCCAAAATAAAATAAACTGAATGTGGCAGCATGATGCAGAAGGATGAAAATGATTCTTGTATTCAAAAGGGCAAAAATTCTGAATTTCCCATGTAATAACCTCGTTAGCAATTAATAACATCTTAAGTGATAAACATGTATTAATTATAATTTACAGAATTGTTTGTTTAAAATTCAAATAATGATTTTAAGAATTTTTCTTTTGATCATAGGTTAAAGTATGTTGGAAGTCCAGAAGTGAAGTAATGGATACTATTTAAGCATGGTAAAAGTAATGAAGAATGTTAAGGCCGGGAAAGTGGACAACTAGGGAAGTAGAGAGAGAACAAAAAGAGGTGTCATCAGTCTAGAAAAATTGCTCGCCACGAGATTCCCGATTGGTGTCAGCATCCTCATAGGGGCGCACCCACTGATATCCCCTCCAACATCCTCTACACGCACTGCTCTCCTGCCGGCGAAGCTACGACGCTGGACGTGGGCTGCTATCCGCCACCCGGCGGGGGCGGAACGGCCGCCTCTGGACCGGACCTGTTGCCGCCCAAAAGGCAGACCGTAGTTGACCGCTTGCGTCGTCGTTTAGAAGTTTATAGGCGGCATCAGGGTTCTTGTCTCCCAAGGTATGATCAAACGGCCAATGGTCTCTATGATGCTCAAAGACAAGAGACTTTGCTACTTAAGCAAAGATTCCTTGAAGCCAAAGCGAAGAAAACGCGGCGTAATGACCATCATAGTCGCAATACAACGGCATCTGCTAATGGTAATGAGACCCAACGCAGTACAGTGGTGGTAAGTTTGCTCATTTTTATAGCACTTGTGCAGTTTCTTTTTTCCTGTGGTTTTAAATTATGCTAATTAGTGTTGCTTCAGCCGCAAAGAATAACTATTATTATCATGAAATTTGAAATATCCTGAAAAGAAAAAACGTGTTTTAAAATTCCGTATTTTTAACAAAAGCTTGTACTAAAATAAAAAGAATGTAAAAAGTCCCCAACTCTGTCTTCAAGTATTTTTATTTATTTATACGTATGTACCTATTTTTGAGAAGAAATTTGTGATAAAGTAGAGAAAGTGCATATTAAATGTTGATAAACTTATCTCAAGATTATATCTGTGAGCAAAATATTTTAATATGTAATTAATATTTTAATATGCGGCAAGGAGAAAAATTGGTAAAGTAACTGTTCTTGCATGATGATGTTTGGAAATGTTTTGCAAAAGTTATTTAAACCTGTGGTTATGTATAGCAGAAAATAATAATAATAATAATAACCATCTTAGCATCTTTTTATCTTCTTCCCGGGGGGGATGAGGTTAGGAAGTATAACCCATCTGTAAACGAATTAAGAAATATAATATTTTTTTAGAGAATACTTTTTGACGTAAGATCATTAAGAAAAAGATGCGGTTTTGTTTTGTTTTTCGTCGTCTTATATTGTCTGAATATTTATATGTACAATAATATGCGCATATATTAGAGTAGTAAACAGCAAATGATGCAGCTCCTTTTCCCACTCACGTTAGTAAAAGTTTCCGTGTCTTTGCATGCAGAGCATATTAATATGCATTTTGTTAAGAATTAAGTAGTACTCTTTATTTCATACTGAAACAGATGCTACAGGCATTAGTACTAGAATGCTGTTCCTTAAAATAATCTTTTATAGTCATAATTTAATGTAGCTAAAATATATGAGCATTATGCTTCTTCGTTTGGTACTAAAATCACTGGTCATATTCCTTGAACATAGATACGTTTAAATATTACACAAAACACTTTCAATGCGCTGAAGTATTTTGATGCCTCTTTTTAGTAAACCTAGAATTGTTATTGCAGCCATGGAATTGATTACTTGCTTATATGGCATTTTGTGTCACACATTTCTTTCCTGTTCCTATTTGAAGATCCTTTTTCTGCTTCAGATTTTGTCTTTTTTTAAAAAATATTTTTGTATTAATTTTAAATTTGAAAAGAAGCATCGTTTCGAGCAGGATTAAGAAATTTTTCAATACCACTTGTTTGCACATATGCTCCAGAAATGTTATGAATGTTTCGAGCGAATCATCCGCATGGTCTTTCACTTAGAATTAAGCAATACAGTATAATGAAGAACTATTTCACAACCTAAATGTAGTCATTCGAGTTCTTTCCTAATTAATTTAATTGATTAAATTTCTAATCACGCATCACTGGCCTTTCTCAGTATTCCTCTTTCCTCTATGTCCGAGGTGATCAGCCGTATAATTTAATAGAAAGGTATTGCAGTGCAGTCAGAAGTGATGGGCGGCATTTGGTCTTTGTGCAATACTTTTTGACAGCATTTTCTTGAAAATGTAAATGCATTTCACTTAATGCTTTAGTAACTTGGGAAGAAACAGGAATTAACTGCTGAACGGTCGCAGTGGGAGGGGGATGA
This sequence comes from Stegodyphus mimosarum, assembly GCA_000611955.2. Classification (NCBI taxonomy): domain Eukaryota; kingdom Metazoa; phylum Arthropoda; class Arachnida; order Araneae; family Eresidae; genus Stegodyphus; species Stegodyphus mimosarum. The sequence continues at coordinate 1,369,681 of KK113457.1, forward strand.
CTGTATCTCTTACATTGCAAACTAGTTGTTGTTTTTTAAGGATGAGTAAGTCATTAAATTAGTGCTCCGTATTTACCCGATTTTTGGGAACAAAAGCATGTAGCACATAAACAGGTCTGTGGACTTGTGTGAGGGTGTTGAGAGAAGTATCTGCCTCTCCCAGTACCTCAGAGCATCTAACAACTGTAGCTCGATAAAACCAGTTCTTTGGTACACGACAATATATCTGGGATAAGAATGGTTATAGCCCAGCGCTTCTTCAACGTTTTCATTCATGACCCCTTTTTGTCATCAAGAGTTTTTTGCAATCCCAGGTATTAAATATAGAATAAAGATATAGAAATAAAAATTTTTACATAAATAATTTATTTCTTTGCTAAACAGTATACATACGAAGAGATGTAGTTTTAGGATTTATCAACTATATAAAAATTAATGAAAGCACATCACATTTTAACGAGACGAATGTGCTTGTTTTTTGCTGCATAGCAGAATAAATCTTGGGTGCAGTGTTTGACACTGCTGGACGTAAAGTACCTTCAAGACTTTGGTGAAAACTCAAGTTTTATATTTGACCCATTGAATAGCTCTATAAATTCCTTTCGGGCTTTATAGGGCAGGGGATTGATCTCATTAGTATCAAGTAATGTAATTTCTATAAAAATCTCTTCAATGTGATTTCCTTAAATTCATGGATTTGAATTAAATTTTTCGCGACCCGCAGTTCGAGAAACGCTGGTGTAGTTGATGCATGTTTTAGCTTTATTTTAGAAAATAATTTTGAAATATATAAAAGAAAAAGTGACAGATGGAAGAAATTGTCTTACGAGCACTTGCTAACAGTTGTGGAAATATTAAATTGAAATGCAAAAAAATAAATGCAAAGAAATTAATTAACTATAGCTTTGCAATTTTATGCTCATTAAAAGTAACTATTTCAAATTATAATAGAATTCTTGCAACAACATTTAATTATTATTTTGAATGTTCTAAAAAATGAAACATATATTCACAATTTTGAAATAAAAAACACTAAAATATCCATGTTGTTAAATAGCAGATAGCATAATAATACATGACAACTCTATATTTATGTTAATAATCTTGCCTAGATTGTAACAGTAACGCAAACTGAACATAATTTTCATGCTGGATTTTCTAAAGCTAACCAAGTATATTGCCATCGCAGGTCGGAATTCTTTTGAAAACAATCATATCATTACAGTAACATTTTAAAAACAACACTATCTCTATAAGTGTTTATAAATATAATTTTAAAATAAATATATATGAGTGTAATTTTACAGTACTGTAAGTATTTACAACAGTATGCATCATTTTAAAGTTAATGAGATTTAATGATGCTTCATATTTTGTCTTTACTTTTATCCCGCGTCTTCAGTTAATTCAATAGGTTTCAATGTGTTAAAGAGTTTGCCGCCGCTATACTGGTTAGCGTCACTAACTGCCGTGTCGAAGAGCCCGGGTTCGAATCCTGGAGAAGGCATGGATGTTTGTAATGTATAGTGTTGGTGCGGCATGGCGGCACTTCAGATATGCGTCGAGCCAAAAGCCCTCTCGTGTGGCTTGGTGGAAAGGGAGAGGGGTGGGAGACCTTCGGACCCGTCTCCCCCCCCGGGTGCTCACCATCAAAATTGAGGGTGAAACTGAGCCAAATTGTACCTGTTAAGTGCTGAAGGCTGTTACAAACGACAGGTGTAATCGAGCGCTCCTTACAACGAGGAATTTCGTGGGCTTGGACCGGCTACACCAGACAAGTGAGCATAAGCAGCAACAACAATAAAGTGTTTGCCACTAATTTTTAATCTCAGCAGTGAACAAGCGTGCAGTTTCTGGTCTTAACTGAATTCAGATTTTTTTTTTTTTTTTTAAAGTCGTAAACCAACAGTTTATAGCATTCACCTGTACCTCTTTCTTAACATTTCAGTCCTTTAGAAACTATTACCAATTTTTTTTTTAAATAAAAGTTAGTAGCAGTTTCTTTTAAATATATTTTTATATCGATAACCTCAGAATCAAGAACAAAAAACTAGATTTTTTTAAAATGTGTTCTTTTCTGTCAAAATCAATTATATTAGAATTAGCCAGAAGAGTTTCCCTTAAATATTCTACAAAATATTAAAAGTTTTTAAATCTCCTTTTTATCTTTTTCAAACTAAAAATTCATTTTATTGTTTCACTATAAATAACAGAATAAGACACACACACAAGCTATTTCTTACCTTATACAGCTGATTACAGTCGATAACGAATGACTATAATAAATAATAAAGAAAGACAAATTAAATGTACCGATTCGTTTAATCCCTCTAGCAATATGCGTCTGTTTCAAAAATAACCAAAAATGAAAACATATAAGTATACTTCCCCCGCAAACTAAACATAGATGCAAGAGAGCAAACCTTAAACTATGCACCTCTTTCATTTGCAAATTTTCCACAAAAAATACCTCAAAGACAATGATAAGGTACATTTCATTTTCAAACACTCTCTCTCTGTCTCCAGATGCTATTCCATTGGACTTTGAGAAGTACTGCAAAAATCTGCCGGCAATTCCTTCACTGTCTGTGGGCAAGTTGGTAGACTTTGGAAAGTTTGTTATTGTGAAGCAAGAGCAGTGCAATTTAATGGTAGACAAAGTAAAGAATTACTAATGTGGAGAGTATTGTAATTTTATGCAAGTTCACCCTATGCAGCTCGTTAACGACAAGTGTAAATTAACATCAGTGTGCTACTTTCAGTAATAAATTTTAATGTTAGAAAATAATGCATGCACTACTTTCAAACTTCATCGATTTTGATATTCTTCTGTTAATTCAGATTGATTATTTATAACACACATCTCTTTGTCGTAATCATTGGTGTGTTCCAGAACTGAAAGTTAAAAATCATAATTTATTTCTTTAAATGAATTTCTAAATTTTTGAACTAATTTAGGTCCATTCTGTTTGTTCGTTCACCTGAGGCAAGTTCCTCACCCTTGTTCCGGCTCTGGCGAATCGTTTGGTTTATTTCATTATGGCAAAGCACTCGAGGGTTATCTGTCTAATGGAAGGGATGCCTACGGGGATAACTTTCTAAGCGAAACTGGCTCGTGTACACGTTACATATGGGGAAAACTACGAAATCCCATGCAGCCAGCCGGTTTTCGGGATTCGAACCCCGAACGGAACTACCGGTGTTCGGCGACTTTATCACTGAGCCGCTAGTGTCCTGTAAGAACCGAATCAGTTATTGCTTTGAAATTTCATGAGTTTTGAGATTTTTCTTCAAAATTGTTCGACGTATGAACAATTGAAACGTTTTATCAGCTCCCATATATTAAGTTGCCCTGTTTGCTTATCTCGTGCAGAAAGTACACGATTTATAGAATGGAAATTTTAGCTTTTATTATAATAATTAAGGTTGCCATATCCTCTTAATCGAACCGATGCGTAAGCTTAGATTTTGTTAAAGGTTTTGATCGAGTGATAACTTGTCATAAAGCCTCCAGAGTTTTATTCAGCGAAACATCACGTATCCAGTCGGAACTCTGACTGCCTGCCGTACCCGGGTTCGAAGGCCCAGGAAGTCATGAATGTTTATAAATATATAGTATCTTTGCGACATGAGGTTACTCTAAATATATGGCGAGCGTAAAGTCCTCTCGTGTGGTTTGGTGGTAGGGGAGAGTAGGATCCCGTAGCGCTCTGAATAGGAATGCAAGCAGAAGTCCAACCTCCTTGAGGCTCTGGCAACCATTCTTCCATGAAATCTGGACTCGACAACAAACAACAAACCATGTACCTAAACAATGTCTTACAAATACGCATGTCATTCAATGTGGGAGGATTAAACTATTGTGCTATATTAGTTGACTTTGCGTGCAAAATAAGATCACTGTTCGTCTTCCATCTCTTTCAAAAAGCTTGTAATATCCTAGAACATTTTAAAAGTAATACTTTGTAAGGTTATTATTTCAGTTAACCAGTTATTTATAATTTCAATCTTTATTATAACTTCTCCTTTCCATTTCCTCACCAGAATGTAAAAATGAATGTAGCTAGTATTAATCTGAGGTTTTGAGACAGAGCGTATTTCTGACTAGCTCATGCATGCTACATTTGATTCCTACTAGCACTGAGAAGTTGTGATTATTCTGCTTTCTCTTACATCCTGCCGACTCTGGATTTTGATACTCCGATAGAGTTACTAAGCCAGCTTAGAGTAAAACTTAACTGTGTAGTCTTGGACTACTGTTTCGTATAGTAACTTGAAACTGGCTGTTTCTTTAGTTGCATTACCACAAGCTGTAGTTGATTTTGTTTACACAAGAACGTGCATTTGTATTCTAAGAAAGGTTTTATTTAAATCTTTTCATGACTTTGTAGTTATTTTCAGATACAGTGAGAATTCGCTTTACGTCTGTTGAGATTATTGGACTAATTGACTTTAATAGATTAAGTAGAACCTCGTAACTTTTTGTTTCAGATGGGATGAAAATGGAATCGTTCCATTCTTGTTATAGAATTATCCAGTGTAATCTCCCTTTCTTTATAGAAGATGAGCGAACTTCTCTCTGAGAAGTTAATAACTACTGTATTGGTTAGGAAATTTCGCACCACTAAATAAAGTATGCGAGTCTTGAAAAGAGATTGTGTACAATTTCAACTATTTCGACAGCTTCAAGTTTTCGTTTGAACAACAGGATAGATAGGATAAACGAGCATTAAGCACTACGTTTGCAAAGTATTGTACTTAGCTGTACGCAAAAATTAAAGATTTCATCAACTCGGGAAACGTCCGAATGATTGCATTTTCATCACACGATATTAATTCGTTTGTTTAGACAACTCACTGAAATGGTCGTACTAATGAGCAGAAGATAAAGAAATAAATTAGAAAAATACATAACCGTTTCCTTAATCGGATTCGAATGTGATGTTCCGGACCGCCGTGTCAATGTGCAATCTATTATATAAAGCCGTATGCGAAAAATATCTTATTTTTTTTAGGTAACCTTTTTTAACCAAAGACAGCTGGGAGAGATACTGGACAATCCCTTCTTCGAATAGACCTAGTTTGTTCACGAATTATTGCCCGCCACCAAGTGCCAGTTATCCGCAGTCAAACAACTCTAGTTTGGTCACGAATTACTCTCTGTCATCAGCTGTTAGTGGTTGAGAAGAAGAGGGAGATGTGAGTATATAAAAGGAAATGAAACAGACCATATCCTTGCGGGACTTTCACATTGCCGGACCGATGTGTTACCCATTAATTACACCACGATGTATGGAATAGTTTAATACCATGCAAATTTACGCTTGCTCAAACCATTTGTCAAGCGTATGTGTCACAGAAAAGTAAAAAGAGTTAGTTAATGTTCTGCTATACGAGACGTATGTACGGAACTGGACTTCGACTGGACGTTGAACGAGAAAGAAGCTTTTGATGACGCCAGAAATGATCACTAATAGGCTTAAAAAAGGCATTTCAATTTGTCTTGGAAGTATTGAGATCGTGAGATTTTCTCAGACGAATCTGTTAAATTCTTTCAGCTGGGTTCGAAGGCATACAGATGGTTTCATAGGAGAGGATTTACTTGGAGAGAGGAGGAGAACATAAGGTTATTTCACACCTAGGAATTGATTTTCTAGAAATTTTAAGTAAAATGAAACTTCAAAGTAGCAATGCAGAGAATTCGTAATTTTTATCTGAACTTATTTAGTAGCAGTATATTGATGTAGGAGCAAAATCATTCGCCAAGTGATTAAGAAGGGAGTTCGAACCGGGTTCGATCTCGGGCTTTTGGGGTTTCTGCCTTGTTTAACGTGAATACGCTTCCAAAGTTAGCCTTAGAAATTCCTTCACAAAAGCATCCTTTGCCGTAGGTAGATAGCCCTCCATGTGCTTTGCCATGATCAAATAGCTAACCCAAACTAACCCTTTTTTCAAGAGGCCAGAGTGATAAGTAGCAATACAGAATTATAACCTTCTTTAATTTTTCAAAAAATAATTAAAATTGTGTTATAACTAGTTTATAACTCTTTGAAAGTATTATTAGTATGGCCTCTGAATAGTCTACATCTGAACCAAGTTGTTCATGTAAAATGACTTTTTTTTTAGTTGAATATTTAAATTCCTTGTGCACCACATAATATTACACAAGGCTTGCAGAAGAAAAGAAAATAAATAAAAAGAGAAAAAAACCCGAAAGGTTTCAGATTTTAATTTACGCCCAAAGGGGCGTAAGTACTTCCAGATGCCCATATTCGCAGGAGGATTACGTTATTCAAAATTTGATGGCTTTAGACACCGTTGTTTTATCACAATTCGAAAAACATACATACACTTATGCAGATTCTTCATTATTTAATTTCTTTAAATATAATACAGGGCGATAATATTTGGTGGCAGCAATTTGAAAAGTGAAACAACAACGCTTATTGAATCAACGCAAAATGCCAAAACGAAATTAATACTCCTTCTGGGCAAACTTCCCCTTTAGACTAACAGCAACACGACACAAAATAAAATAAACTTACAAATTCACAGATGACACGTAACAGATGAATTTATAGGAGAAGCAGAAAGCCATTTTATCTTGAACAAATATATGAAGAGGGGGAGGACCTTTGCAGTGGGATATGAGAAACTGAGTCTGTTTAAAGATATGGTATGGTATATTCTGGAGAAAGAAAGATGCGGAAAATATTCTCAAAGCCTCATTGCTACGATGGAGAACTACAATTTGTGTCAACTAAATATTAACATATGTTTCGTTTTTATGAACAACTGATTTGTGTGATTATGGCTAAGCCTCGAGGGCTATCTATCTAAGGGAAGGGAGGCCTTTCTAAGGGAGACTGGCTCGTATACACGTTACACATGGAGAAAGCCAGGAAAACACCCATGCAGCCGTCCTGTTCGCGGGATTCGAACCTCCGACCGAACTACCAGTGTTCGGCGACTTTACCGCTCGGCCACTGGTGTGCTATGAACAACTGATAGTCAACGTGATTTCATGTCTTGCATAATACGGTGTTTTTCGAAGCAGCTCTCAATTTTTTTTTTTTTTTTTTAATGTTCAGGCGCTTTATACACTCCCTCTGTTTTAAATCCGTTTATATTTACTGATTTTGTATCGTTTATTGCATATAAATACATTTTTATACTGTTTTTTTTTTAACATCACATCTTTATATTACATGCCGTTAGACAATTTATTTTCTTGATTGAGAATAAAATATCTGAGGGGGAAATATGTTTTTTCCCCTTTTCTTCCTTTCTTAAAAAAAATATTATGGTAAATTTGTTTTCCTTTTGTTTCATTAATTTTTGCGATGAGTAAGCCTAAGGCTTTTGTTGTAGCTGCAGACAAGTTAAACAAAATTACGCATATATCCGAGGTGCATAAGAGACCTTTAGGTCTGACGACGACTGAAGTCACGCCTGTAGTCAATTAGAGCTAGATCGGTATTTTTTTCACTCTTCTAAAGTGTTGAGCGTGAATCTTGAAATAATTTCTTCCACAGAAGAGTTCCTGAAATCTGTAAACCATCATTTTAATTGCAGTGTTTCTTGGGTGGTCGATCAAGAGTTTTGGTAGTCCAAACTGGTTTTTAGCAATTCTAGCTCTCACCTCTTTTGATGGTCCCTTTTTAGTTTTTGAGCTTTGTTAGACCATTATCTTACCTTTACTAAAGATTTGGAATGTACGAAGTACTTTTCCCATTCCTGATTTTACAGTGATGAATTACGGACATCATATACGTGGGCGATGGTTCACGTTGATCCAGTGAAAGTGTTCATAATAATAGAGAAGATACAACTTCATGTATAACAAAATTTTTTATTCATATATTTTTAATTTTTGAATATCGAGTGATATTTTCTCATATCAGAATGTTGGCGTGAGGAAATGTAGTCTCGATGTGACACCAGTTAAGTACACCAATTCCCACAACCCTGCAAGAGCGCCCCGCACTGGTCGCCGCCCCCTGACGGACAGCCCACGACGACCCCACCATAGCGTGGTTTCGATAATCCCTTACGAAGCCCGGGACCAGATGTACCCTTTGGATGTTTATTGAATTTCTTATAAATTTTGGATGTTTATTGAATTTCTTATGAATTTTGGGTGTTTACTGAATTTCTTATAAGTTTAATTTATATCTTATATTTTCCATTTCTTTGAGTTCATTTGAATATTACATCTTTGCTCAATCTTTGTATTACTATATACATTATACTGAAAGAAATCCAAGAGTAACATTTACACAATTTACTGTAAATTATCTTAACTGATGTCCTCATGTGATTTCTAATTTTTTTTTTTTTTTTTTTGGTCGACCAGCAGAAATTTTTGTGCGGCCGTTTCTGGCGCGCTGTAGAAACATACGTATGATTTTCAGTGAGATCTGTTGAAAATGTTTGGCGATACTTTTTAGAGATTGTGTCTCAAGCAACAAAAGTGTGTAATTCTAATGTCCCGATTCAGAAGCTGATGCATTTTTCTTTTTGATCTGAATTTGCTTATGCTGTTCATTTGGAGCACTTCTAAGCTGAGATCTGCACTGTGTAATATTGGACATTAGCTTTCATAAACGTCCTTGACTTAGCCATAGATAAAATCTTCCATATTCTTTTGTGTGGCTGCAGTTGTTATTAAAGCGCTACCAGTTTTCAGAGAGGAAAGTGTTCTGTTGTTAACAGACAGTATTATTGTCAATGACTTCTGAAAATATCTTAAGATGGTAATTAATTGCCTTTGTGTGTTTGTAACTTAAATTTATGATCTACAGTGTGTCCAGCTGCTATTTTCGTACTTAACTCCGTTTTGCTTGGTTTGAGGTGTTATTCCATACCAATGGGACATTTCTTTCCAAACGTGTATATGATGGGAGTTATGAAATACAGCTATTGAACATAGAGCTTTGTTATGAAGTTTCGATTCTTCTTAAAAGGTAGACTTCCTGGAGGACTTGGAGGTTATCTCCGAAACGTTCTTTTGGACGTGTTGACTTCTCTCCGTCAAGTATAAGCATGTTGGAGAAGAAAAGAAAGATTGCTTTTCTTAAATTAAAAAAAAAAAACACTTTTTCTTCTCATAATGTATTTTAAACCATCATCATTTTTTGCTTGGAGAACATTTAGTCCTTCAACCGTTGTAATAAGTCCGCTGATGCCTCTGAGCTCCCCTGTGACCTTCAGAACGAGAACTATCGTTCTGTTTGTGTTCTGTTTGTGTTATCGTTCTGTCTGTATGTTTTTCACGTCCTTCATTTTGGTTCTGAATAACATTATTGCTTAAAATTATACGTTCGAGCTTTTTTCATTGCTCTTTATTGCTGTAACTGTATTCACTGTGAGCAGCATAAAATTTTCATTAATCTGAATTTTGATAGAAATCACTATGACATTGTTATGAACGGTGGAAATGTGCAGTGAGATTGAATGAATTAGTAAGTCTGTGTTTGTTATTTTTCGCAAAAGAGCAATCTATAAATTTAATCAAAGGTATTAAGAATGATATCTGTGCAACGTTTGTAATACCAAATACATGTGATTGTCATGGCAATTGATATGTAGTTTTCGTGGTTTTTCTTTACGTATAGTGTAAATATGAGCTTGTTTCACATAAAAACACCCGCAGAGACAGCTTTTAAAAGAGGTAGCTTAGTATTATTATACTTAGCGATAATTATTAACTTAATCTTCTAGCTTAGTATTATAATTACCGTTATTTTCACAATATCCATCAGTTTTTAATGAGAAGGAGTCGCAAATTTTTGCTCATTTCGTAGAAGATAATGATTTGGATTTAAAGATTTAACTTCTGTTACTGAATGACACAGAGAGAAAGTTCCCACAATCCGGTAAAAATCATGTCAGATATTTGTATAAGTCTTTCAGCTTTCAATGAAATATGGATAAGAGTTTAATCTTTTATTGTTTACAAAATGATGTAGTGAAAACAAAATACATATTTTCTTCTCCGCTTAAAAAGCTTTTTTAAATGTTAGAAATTTTCTTTCAGTAGAGTATTTTCTGTGTAAAAGGTATTAATATTTTCCACACATAATTTGAGAACTGCAAACAGTGTACTAAATTTATATGTGGGCTAAGAAGTGAAACTCAATGAGAAATAAAAGAGATCAAATTACTATATGAGGAGCATTTTACAATAGTTTACGTTGATATTCATAAGTTGGAGAGTTGTAATACGATACTGTAGGCTAAATAAACAGGAAGTTCTAAAGTCTTTTCCATCGTTTCTGGTTGTCAATAGCATCAGCAAACCGATAAGACCTGTAGGCACTGATAGTCTGGTTGTATCCTAATGGCTGAATGGGAGTGGCTGCACCATTTCTTAATACTCGTCCCTGTAAAGTTTTTTTTACCGTTAAAATTTTTTAATAGTGAGATATGATTATGCGCATTTATTTGTAATAGCATCATTTTCCTTAATTCTTCAAAGATATTCTTTTCTGACTCATCAAAATTTTCCTCGTCTAAAAATCAGTCTGCATCATTTGCTTGGCCCATTTTTTTTTTTTCATAAGGCTTGAATCTATTCCTATGCCGAAAACTTATGAAATTTTCATTTAATTCTGATCTTTTATTAGTGAGAATGACGCACTGAAACACGGTTTCTTAAATTTCAGTTACGAATGGGAACAAATTTTAATTTTTGTAACCTGAAATCCTTGTGGATTTGCTGCTTTCCTGCATCATGTTGGAATTAGTTTTTTCCCTGTGATTTCCCTCTGTGTAAAATGAATTTATTGCCTCTGAAATCACGCCACATAGGAACACAACTCTTAATTGAATTTTATTTTAATTTAAATACTCTAGGTTATCATTTAATTTAATTTTATTTTATTTTATACTATAGGTTCCCTTTAAATTTTTCTCAGAAGGAAGCGAAGCTTAGATATTTATTCTATAAGCATCTTTTTTAACTTTGAATGTAACTGCATAAACTCACATTACTACTAGTTGTTTCTAAAATCTTTTTCGCGTAGTTTCTCTAACTGTATTCATAAGAAAAAGTTATGGTGGTTCAGCGGATACGACCGCTTGAAATGATAGTTCTAGCCGATTGCATGGATATTTTCATGGTTTTCCTCCATTTGTAACATGACTATGAACCAGTTTCTGTAGAAAATTCTCCACGAAGGTGTCCCTTTGCTTTGCTATGTTCGACTTAACAACGCAACAAAGCACTGTATCAATGGTTGCTGTTATTCGGTTAAGAACTTTTTTAATTCTGAGAAATAGTCCTTATTTAAAGTATAATTGTTAGTATAGAGGGAGAAGAATCGATTCTACAGAATGAAGGGAGATTCAAGGAGTCATCTAGCTCTTAAAATCGTAAAACAAAATATGAGATTTACCGATTTGTCCTTTTCCATTTCATCCTATGGTCAAAATCTTACCGATTCATTTGCTGTTATCCCTCATTCCCCACATAAGTAAGCCTTACTGACGTAATCTTTCTCGATTTGTATGCTGCTAGCCTCCATCCTCCTCATCAGTAACGTTTATTGACGGAAGGCTTAATTTTTCCCAATTCATTTCCATTTCAAAAAGCTTTGTTGAGAGAGTCATAAGTTGAGACAAGTGACATTACATGATAAATCCCCATTGGCTTGTTTACCTTAACAGTTTATAACTTAGCAATACTCTGTGAAGTAATTTTAGAACGATGCACAAGTGTGAAGTGGAATTCTGTTTTCATTCATATGTGATTATTCTAAATTTATCTCTTAATCTTTGTATGCATGTGTAAAGCGTGGTAATGAATTTAACGAAACCTGAATTTATTGAAACCAAACGTAATCATTCTGTGCTGATTTAAAAGGTAGATTGTAAACATTAAAAAGAAATTTTAAAAATGGGAATAAACGCTAGATTGGCCAAGACTGCAGTGAGAATTTACTGACAGATTTAATGCGAGAGTAAATTACATTTGCTCACCTGACCTAGCTAAGACAGAGGAAAAAAAATATATATTATTAAAGTGCTAAAAAAAGGGGGTAGGAAGGTTTTTGAGGAACTTGCTCTAATTCAGCAAATTTTTAACGATACTTTATCGAGATTTGAGATTAGATTTCAGTGCAGAAAACTGCAACTTTGAGTTTAAAGCTGCATTCTTGTCTTTTGGAAACTTACGTATGTGGCGTAAGAAATACTGAAATCAATCATATGAATTTTTAATTCTGTAAAACATGCTATTGTTCATGATAGAATAGGGTAATAAATGTCCATCATGTTATCACTGTTTCTAAAGCTTACAAATGATAACTACATATGTTATATAGACTTCTAATAAAATTGTGTAATAATATGATCATATAATGTGGGTCTTAAAATTCAGAGTTTTGCGTATCCAGATGCTGAATGCTTTTAATGTTACTTAAATTCATCATTCATAAATAGAATTGTTATATGTAGTAATAGAAACAATGTTTTTAATGTTTTCGATTTTAATTTTTTAATAATTTACTATATGCGTGTTGTATATCTGATATATATATAATGAAAAGTATGAAGAAAGCAATTAAACTTTTATGACAGCTTATTGTGGAAAAATCATTTATATTACTTTTGAATCTATTAGGATAAATAGCCATTTTTATCTTTCCATTAGTTAAAATTAATTCCATTGTATATTGGAAAATAATTGTAAATCTTTTAGGGGCGATCTAAGGCAACACTGCTGAAAGAGATCGGTATTTTTGAGGACATTAAGCGTTGGTACTGAACATCACCATTTTAAGACCACCACATGCACAGAGCTCTGAAATTCCCATGGTTGTGGATGGTCGCATTTAAGAAGCGCACACCGCACTTTTTAATAAAATGTGTACGTTATTCGTAATTATGCATTTACTGCATTTTATTTATTTATATTAGAGCAGTTCTGTTGCTTTAAAAAGTACACGAAACTGAAAAAATAGGCACTATATAACAAAAAAAAAAAAAAATCGCAGTTAGATTCTGAACATATCTACAGTTCATCATTCTGCTTAGAATAAACTGTCTAAATAAAATATTGAATAAATAAATCTAATCGAAAGATAAGTCAGGTCAAAACAGTAAGGGCCATCTTGTCTAAACGTTTTAATTGGCGAAAACAGGTGTTCGCTTACAGGAGCGGATGAAATGGGAAAGAAGGAATCATTGGGGAAAGGCAGCGGAAGAATCGGCGCTATTTTGAGCTGAGGATGAATCGAGAAAGGCCGAAACGGCTTTGAACTGGCAATATATACTGCAGATTTCAAATGAAAAAAAAATATATATATATATAATAAGACTGCTGTACACAGAAGTACTAAATCGACGTGTGTATAGTATTTCTTCGTAAAATTTAATTTCCTCTTTTCTTTATTGTATTTTATACGTTATTTAGTTTCATACTCAATAGTTAGAAGCATTTTATCTTCAATGCGAATAACGAACTCTTCGCTGTTTCTAATACATAAGATTGTAAATGCAGTGATAGTTTGGTATGCTGCATAGAAATAATGATAATTTATAGTACTGTTTTGAGAAGAACATTTTAGAGTTTCTGTTATCGCATAATCGTAAGGTAATATATATATATATATGTAAGTGGATTTTTTCTTGTGCTAAACTCTTTGAACCTTGCCGTTCTTGGTCAGTGAACCTGCTCCTGAATCATCAAGCTTGTCCATCTGCTTATCCCTAATTCTCCAAAAAAAAATGTTGAGCCGCCGTGTGAAAAGCAACTGCCAGAATTTTAATAATCATGTTTGTTATCTTGAGTCCTATGTGTTTTGGGATGTTGATTACTTTGTGCAATATATATTTAGCAAATTTATTTTTCGAATGCAATCAGTGTCTAGGAATTCTTTTATATACAGTGGCGGTCTGTTCGATTTGCAATTCTTTCTCAGTTTTTTTTTCTTCGCTCCACTTCTTTGAATCAATCTGCGGAACTTCTTTGATCAGTCTGTGGGATGCTTAATCTCTTTTCGAATATGGCATACTAGTTGTAACTATTCTTAATATAAAGTAGGTTTCGCTTAGGTTAATGAACTCAGGCTCTGTTTTTAAGAAGTGAATGAATTCTCGTTGAAATTATATTTTGAGAATACAGTCATTGCATCATTCGCGTTATTGAATGCCTTAGTCTTCAGCAGCTTAATTGCTCTATATTTCCCTTTTACTGTAAATCATGATCCTCTTAAATGTGCGGTATTTGACAAGAACTCCGTGAACGAGAATACTGCTTTAGCCTTCTGGTAGACTCCTCTTTTCATCTGTTTGAGAGAGCATCGTCGCTTAGCTAATATCATTTTGCACCTGCAGGTATATAAACGATTTTTAATTCTGACCTCTAAAAATATTCAGTTAATAGTTGAATGTTAAATATAATAGTTAATGTATGGTGAGTTAAATTAAAGCCACATTAATGTCAAATCTTCCGCAAAAGGCAAGCATGGATACTAGCCAGTTTCCTTTGAAAAGCACTCCACGAAGGCATCTCTTCCCGTAGCCCTTGGGTTGTTTTGCCTTAATCAATTAAACTAAGCCAATAGGGAAGTTTGAAAAGATTATTTAACAATAAAGAATGAAGCTGTGTATGTTTAGCTAGGTTCCAAATTTGACGAAATCTTTAACTGTTGTCATATACATTGGTACTTTAAATTTCTGTAAGACTACCTATGAAACTACGCATGAAAACAACTATGTAAACTTACTATATAAACGACTTATGAAATAAAGAGTTTCAGTTTTGAATCAGAAAGTCATCTTGTGAATTCTGGATTTTTTTATCAAGATTTTTGGCGTATTTCTTAATTAATTATTATGTGTGTTTATATTAAGCCATGTGTTTCGACTAGAAAAGTTGGCTTGATTTCCGAAGTGTGCACTTTTAGCACATATCGAGCATTAATCTTGGAAATATGTAGTTAGAGGAGCAATAAAAAATAATATAACTTTAGTATTATGGAATATTTAACTGCTTAAAAACATTTTGTTATGTTAAATTTAAGTAAACGTCGTCGAAAACTCTTATTCTTGAAAGGGAAAAATGCCGCTAATGTTGAAATGCATAAATATTGTTTCATAGAACTACATACCAAGTTTAATTTTATCAGTTATCAAAATTTGATTGACTGGCATTGCTGATTATCTATAAATGTTTAATGTTTGAGCTATAATTCAATAATAATAATATAATCACATTGCGCTTACAGTCTCTCAATATGTCAATCCTTACAAAGCAATTTTAGAACCACGAACATGCGTGAAATGCTATCCTGTTTTAAATCGCACATTATTATTCTAAATCTGCCTCCTGATTAGTGACTGTGAGTTCATCGAAAGCAAATATTACCATCGAGTACTAATTATTGAAAGTATATAACATAAATTGAAGAAAAATTTTAAATAGTCAACAGGCACTGGGTTTGCCTTGAAGCTCATTATAATGGAAAGTTATTGACAAATTTTTATGAGAATGTGTTATTCGAAGAAAACCGCGCATGTATTCCTCACGTAGCGAAGGAGGAAATAGAAAAATACTACGAACCTTCCTTGAGACAGCCACTCACAGTTCCATATGATTTTCATCTTCTGTAGGGATTCATCTTAAAGAGAGGTGATATTCGATGCCGATGTTTGTTTGGTTCTCAGAAATAGCGTTCATTTTCAGAGGTGGTCGTCTTAGAGAGATGTCGCCACGATAGGGCTTATTTTAGATTACAAAATTGGGGGGGATTAGTAACAAACTTAACGCCAGTTCAGAAAATTTATATGGATGCCTTATCACCAGTACGGGATTTCGAATTAGAATTCGTTGCAAAATATATGAGATTTGAGTCTGTGAAATCTTTGATGCACACCGGCATAACATTCAAGTAACGTACGTATCAGCTATTGCTTTAATGAGGTGCGCGTAAAGCAATAAATGTTTATGTTAAGTAAAAATCTCTGGAATTTTGATTTTTAAAATTTATTTAGCTTTTATACAGCAATTTTATATAGTTTATTTGAAATGAAATGCATCTAAAATGGAAAACTGTTCTCTGTTTTGTTATTATATTGTAGTTTATTTTAATAAGTAAGTAATAAAGCTGTTTTTCATAATAAAAAGATTACGTCATTAAACGTATAATTTACAGGAAGGGGGAGAATTTAACATCAAATATACCAAGGATTAACCTGGGAAAAAAAATGTATGTATGAAGCTGTAAGATCTGTTTCTGATATTCCACATAAACTAAATTAGGCTCTACATAAGTCAAAACCTAAAATAAAACAGTGCTGGATTAGAACGTTAAGTTACGCCTAACAGGTTGATTCACAAAAACCAAACAGGCGTGACGATAATCCGAAATGGTCAAGAGGCGTAACAGCGAGATAGCAACGAAACATGCGCTAGCAGCTAGCGAAAAGACGTTCTGAATAAACTCTGATTCACCCTTTTAAATACTCACTTCACTCAACTTTACATTTACATCCTGGCGAGAAAATTTGAGGGAAAGTTGAGAAGTTCAGGAAAAGTATCAAACTTAAAATAAATTTGTTATTCAAAATAAGGGAAACCCTACATCGCATTTAGGTAGCAGAAAGGAATTCATGGATGTAATCTTTGATTTTTTCTTAATTTCTTTTTGTACTTTAAATTACGTCATAAATAAAATAGCTTATAAATACTCAAAATTATAATTAATGCTTTAAATATTTTGTTGTATTGGTTATACATTGGTTTTATACTGTGAAAAATATGCATATGTATTTAGAAACTGTATGTTTCTATATGTATATAGGGAAAGGAAAAAAAAACCCAAAATGATGTAAAAACTGATTTAATAAAAAATTCCACTTATATTGTAATAAAATCTTTCTTAAATATTATTTCTTGAATATATTTTATACGCTATTTAGTAGTATAATCGTTTGACCCTTAGTATAATCATTTATCTAATCGATTTTAGATTAAATTAATTCCTTCATCTGTTAAATTATAACTTTTAACAATGTATGTATTTTAATCGTAATTATATATTTGTTGTATTTTTTTCTTTTTAAATGAACTTATTTAGTGAACTCTACCACTTGTGAATGAAATTAAAGTATTTAATATGCTTTATAATCTATTAAATACGTTCCAAACTAAAGGTTTTCCTTTTATTATAAAGCTCCAGAGTAATATTATTAGTTCAACCATTAAAAGTATACTCAGTGCTTTGAAATAAGATAGCAGAATGGGAATTTTTTATTCAATCAAGCCAATAGTTTTTGTTAAACAAGTTTGCCTTTACCTTTTCTGAGCGGAGGCTATCAAGTTAACACTGGAACTCGCACTTCTTTCACAAAGACAATGACTGCCTATTGCAGTTCTCACTTTTATATAAAAGCTTATATAATGTTGTATAATATTGTAATATATATATAATATTGTATAATATTATATAAAAATATATTTTATGTAATGTTGTAAGGAAGTAAATTGTAACTTCTAATGAAAACTGTATGCTAATAAACAAGAAAGCCGGTCAAAAATGTATAATATTTTATCGATAAATTCCTTTACAGATTATTCCTTTTGCAAATAAATTTGTCTTTTTTATTTGTTTGTCCATATTTATAAGTTTTTTTTTTAATCTGTCTCACACACACACTTATATGTATGTATGTGTGTGTGTAGTGATGAAAATTATCTCCTAAGAAATGTGAAATGAAATTTAAATTGTAAAGTGGATTATTTGTAGGAGTTAAAAACTGGAATTTGTAATTATTGAAACTAGGATGTAGTAATTAAAGTGCTTAATTAAAGAGTTAATTTAAGAGAATCATTCTTGATTTCATAGAAAGATCCCGACTTATCAAGGTAGGATAATCGGTCATA
>KK113457.1:1388020-1411933 GCA_000611955.2 Stegodyphus mimosarum
CTTAGATTTTTTTTTTTCACCAAATACTGGAATTTTATTAGAATAGGGCTAGATTAACATTGCAACTATGAGATTGTATGCAAGGGGAAGGGGGCCGTTATAGACCGGTTTCTTCTCTTGGAGGTTCTTTCTGCTTTGACCTCTAGTTAGTAAAGGTCAAATGAATTTGCAAGCTAAGAGTTCTTCAGCTGCTCACAATATTGTTTCGCGGTTTTTGCATAATTGTTATATACAGAGTCATTTCGGAGATTATTAGAAATTTTAATTCTTTAATTTGAAACTTTTTCTTCCAGTAATTGGGTTAAATGATTTGTGAGTAATAAATGATTTTACAATCTAGTCTTTTTTTTTGAGAGGGGGGGGAGAGCGGGGTTTAAAAGATTCTAACCACCAGAATAAAATTCTAGGTAGAAAGATTTCTGCGCATTTATGTTAACCACTTGTAAAATCTGTTCACTTATTTAATATGAAGAGATTTATTTCTTGTTGCTGGCGGCCATGATAAAAGAAAATAGTTTCTTCAGAGCCCTTATTCTTCATATTCTGTGCTTTACTAGCTGTTGACCCTCCTAGGTTTTTAGGCTAACGGCATTATGCTCATTCGCTCATTTCAGTCAACCTTTCTCATCGATAAATATTCCCCTCCCTCTTCGGATTTTTATAATTACAGTCACTACCACTAGAATTACATTTAGGATAATAGTACTAGAAAGATAAAACAGTAAGCTTCGTATGATCTAAAATTATTTCTACATGTTGATCTATATTGTATGAATAACTGAACTTTTGATAGCTTTGAAGCTGTGCCAATTAACATACTGTAGTCTTCGTTGTAAGAACAATGGAATTCGCACTTTCAGGAGTCTAGATATTCGGAACTGTAATGATCCATATGGTTTATTCTCCATAAGTCAAAAAATTAAATTTGTTATTAATTTATTCACATAGTTTTAATTTGTTCGATGATTCAAATGATTTGTCATAAAGTTGTCCCAAATCCCTAAGTAATGCAAATGAATATGCATCGTGAAATTTACACTTTATTATTTCACGTCAATTTAAAAAATAAATAAATAAATACAAATAAAAAATGAAAAAAGGTCTTAAGTTTAGTTGAATGCAAATAAATAATGTGCTTTGTTTGACATAAATAAATATTATTCCTATATTTAATTTTAGTGCAATAAAAATAAGAGAATGTATTTAATTTTAGGCCTACGCTAAAAAAAATGAATCTTATTGCACATTATTAATCTTATTATTTTAGTTCAAACATAAATGGTTATGTATTTAAGTAAACAAAATAATAATTTCAGTGTTTGATTTTTGTCAAGAGGGGAGTGAAATGGGTTTTGCATTTTTGTTTCATGTAAAAATGGCCAAAAAAAAAATATATTGTGCAGTTTTGTTGAAATAAGGTATAACAAATGAAAAAATAAGATCCACTTATTTGCATTACAGAAAATAACGCATTTAACTTACAGAAAAAAAAAGAAACCTATATCCGGATTTTCTGAATATCCGGCTGTTCTGTGGTTACAGTTCGGATTTCTTATTAATAATCTTCTTGAACAGAGGGAAAGTTAACAAATTTCCATATATTATGATCATGCTGCATTTCTTACCTACCATTTTCTTGCGTATGTTGCGAAAACTAGAACTGGAGCACTTTGTCTGCACGTTAATCAAACAAATGACGCTTTTAATGATTCTACGTAGATGTTCTCTTCTTCTAATGATTCTGCGTTCTTTCTTGAAAATTACTATAAAAATATTTAATAAATACAACTGTATAAAAACAGCTATATTTCTTTTATCTTTATTTGTGAAATTTGGTGCACAAATCTCTCTTCCTATTAATTTAATTTTTCCCTTTTTTTTTTTTTTTTTTTTTTTTTTTGCGGAATGTCAGATACTAGTATATTTGGTAACCAAGCACTTCTCTTTTCGATTTCGTGCTCTCCTTCATTTTTTATAGCTGATGAATTTATGTTCCTCGTATGAAGTGCCCGTTTATTTCCCAAGTATTGGAAGCTGTTTTATGTCACTAAATATTTTCTCTTTCATATTTTTTTATGAAAAAGCTTTCTTTTCTCTTTGTGAACATATATGTGCTGCGACAGAAAAATATTGAAAACGAGTGTCTTTTAAGACTTGCAATATTTCTATAATTTTAGATTAAAACTAGATTTTATGAGACGGTAGCGAATTGGTAATTTTGACGTCATGTGTTTAAGCATTACATTTTGTAAGTGAGAAAAGTTCACGTGAGAGAGTAAAATATAACGAAGGATGTTAAGCAGGATGGTTAAAGACAAGGTCCATAAGGGCTGCCTACCTGGGGAGTTGCTGACGTATAGGGTTTTCTAAGGGAAACTGCTTCGTATTCTCTTTATACACAAGGAGCCTACTAAAATACCTATGTAACCAGCACATCTGCTGGGATGTGAATGAATGTTAGACTACTAGTGTCCAGAATCTTAGCTACTCGGCCACAGTGGGCTGGATTTTGAAGGAAATTCGTAAAATAAAATAAATGTATCATTGTAGGAGGAAGGGGGAATTCTATATTGGTCTGTAATCATGAATTACTAATTTTAATGATGACAAAATGTGTTCAGATACTAAATGTATACCGTTTTGGTATAAGCCAAATGTATACCAATGGTACATACCAAATAATATATACCAGTATGGTATAACCATTTGGTTGATTTGATATACCGATTTAGTATATACCAAGTGTGTACCATTTTGGCAGGAATTAGGATAACTCTGGGGGTAAGGTAACTAATGTTATAGGTGGTTGAAATGTGACGGTATGATTTGGTCATGTTTGGGGGGAAGTATAAACAGAAGTAATATGTATAATTTTTTTTTCACCCTTAAACATACGTTACACTCCATATTGGTTGGTTATCTACGTAAGAATGTATTTAAATACGTTTTGTTGATAAAATGTCTGAAAACTTCAATTCTTTCCCCCCCACACACACACATACACAGACACAATATTTATGAAAGTAATTGTACAAAGTTGTCGCAATAACACTTCTTAGCTGGACTGTAGATTCAGCTGCGTTATTAAAAATTTCGGCTATGTATTTTTGAAGTGTGCGTACTTAAAATTCTAGATGCATATTGCGAAATTTGTAAATTAATAAATGCTTTTATATTCGAGTTTCAGTTGAAATAGGTATTTCATTTAAGCCCATGCAAAATTTACCTCTTGAATATATATTACTAATATTGTAAGATCTTTTTTCTTTATTTAAAGCTCTCTGATTTTCTGATGGATGTTCCTTCGTATAGATCTTAAAGTTTGGTGGATGTAAAATAGGAAATAAACGAATCTTCAATTTGGGTAGAGATAAAATGAGCAAGCTGATACAAAAGCCGTATCGTTTTGTTAAGCCATTATTTCTTTCACATAAATGAAAATACATTTTTCCAAAAAGGGAAATAAAAATCACAACATTTTTATTTCCCTTTTTGGTGATATGGATTTTATTGGCAACCAATCATTTCAGATCGTTGATATTTAATCGTGGAAATCGAAAATGCGTTGAAAAATTTTATTTGATAAAAGACATTTTTCGACATTTAACTATGAGCGTAATCTGATACCTTAGCCATATAAAATTTCATTTGTTTATTTCTAGACGACTATTCTCTTGAAAATTGGGGAATTCTTTTTCTGGAAATCTTAAGTTTCATTTTTGAAGAAATGAAAATATTTTTATGTTTTCTATCTGCTCGATAGTTATTTTTAGGATGTTAATCTTATAGTTGCTTTGAAAACTTTTCTTTGGGCTTAGAATTTTGTATGCCTACTTGATTTTAGTTTGCAAGAATAGATCTAAGAGAAAAAGTAATATCGCTAGGGGAAAAAACTGGACGATATTATCGTATCATGCCCGAGATTTAAAATATTCCATTCGATGATTGTGTTGTATTTGCTATTACGTTTTTAATTCACAGTTCTAGTAGCACCATTTCTACTGCAGACGTTTTAAAACTACTAAAATACACGTATCGCTTCAGGTTCAACCAGAGCAAAAATGATGTCGTGATTATGTTTGCCGATCCTATTAATAAATGAGAAAAATTAATTGAATTTTTTAAGCGAATCTTCAGAAAGATGAACAAAAGGGTTAGAATTATTATCCACATAACTTAGATATAGCTCAAGGAAAAAGTACATGTTTGATAAAACGGTAGGAGAAAGGGGGAAAGGTTTGTTTTTAAATAGTTTAGATTTACTGGATTTATATATTATCTCAGATAAGAATCTCAAGACAGTATTTAATGCTTCGTGCCGGTTTCGGAACGAAATAGAACGTTTGAAACCTGAAGTTGTGAAATAAAATCAAAATGTCCAGATAAATAATTAACTTCTGTTTACGGTAATCTCATACTAATTACGTGATTCGTATGATCGAAATACTGCGTTGTTTTTCCTTCCTTTGTATTATTTTCCGTTGTATGCATTCACGTAGCATTTCAGGTGTTGGCTTTTTTCCCCCGCCTTGAAACAAATTCTACTTGTTTTTCGCAAATCGATTTTTTTTCCTTCTTCTTTTCTAATTTACTTTTCTTTGAGCATCCTCTTTCTCTATTAGCCGTAAACCTGTTTGTAAGGCAAAAGCTTTTGAAGCTTCAACTCATAATAGAACTAGTCTTAGGCCTTCGGCGAAAAGAAAAATACCAAGTTAAAATCATTACAGATGGCTGTTGCCTGTGGTCGTATAACACTTTCTACTCTTTTTATGCTTTCACATGTTAGGATGTATGCGTGTAAAGCCGAACGAGGGGGAGAAGAGTTGAGTCCGAATGCATTGTTTCTAAGAAATAGTGAACTTTTTCCGCTTCTCCTGTTTGCCGCATTTTTAGGGTTAAACGATTCCAAATTTTCTTATTCGTACATTTTCCCGACAGGTGTCACTGCGAGCTAGTAAGGAGTATACTTTGTTGTGAAATGAGGGATATACTGCGATTTAATAACTTGGGTTTAAAATGCCCCTCCCTCCCCGAATTCTTCATATCTACTTATAGTGGCGACTTTTAGACCACCAGCAGGTACTAAAGACGACGTGCCGTTAAAAAATTCTTTAATAGCTTTGCGTCATAGGCAAAAACATTTCTGTGTCCGAAAGATCTATAAAGAGATTTTTCTTAATTAAAATATAACAACACGCCGAACAAATATTAATTTAGAAGTCAAACAACAAAAATCAGCGTTATATTTTAAAATTTTAACAGGACTAGTTTCCATGGTTTTACCAAACCACCATCCTCAGCTGAAAAAGCGCAAATGAACGAGATAAGATATAATGATTAGATAAGATAAGAAAGCCTGGACAAGAGACAAGCTACTGGCACCATCTGTTGATGAAACCAGAACTAAAACATAATTTCATTAAAGGCTGAAGGTAAAGATGGATTGGAATTAGGGTCGTTAACTAGAACAGAAAGATTTTTTTGAATGTGAAATGCCGCTAGAAAATCCAGTTTACCAATGGAAGATGTTTTTTGAATAATTTTGGCAGCAGAAAAATTGAAAGTGTGATTTTCGGACCAAAATGTTGGGCAACAAAGACTTCTGTGTTTCCTTTTTTCTAACATATGCCTCATGTTCCTTAACGCGAAATTTTAAGGCTCTCTTAGTTTGGCCAATGTAAATTAAACATGAGAACATGAGCTCTATAAGCTTCATCTGGAACTCGCTAATTCATATCCAAAATTCACTGCCCTTGAACAAAAGTATTGGTCTAGAACGGAGTATGCAGTTAACTGTCATAAAAACACCCTTGCAGTTAAATTCGAAAAACTTCTTTTACAGTAGTTCAAAAAATCTTCCCATTGTAAACATTAAGCCCATAGTTAATATTACTAATGTTAGTTTATCAGAAGAACAATAGAGAATTCTAAAATATAATTTTAACTTCTCACAAACCCCTAAACACTCGATTCCAAAGATTTTTGGCTCTATCGAAAGAGCTTTCAAGTTCAGTAAAGTTTCAGATTCACAGAAAGAAATGATTAGACATCTTATCTCTCATAATGTGAAATTCAACAATAAACCTTTGAAACCAAATCTAACCGGGAGAGAAAGAGCTACAATGCACGAAATTCATTCTAACCAGGATATTATCATTTCGAAGGGTGGCCAGATAGTCGTCATGGATAAGAACACTTACATCGATGGTGTCTCTAAACTCTTAAACGGAGGACCATATAATCCGATCCCTAAAGATCCCTCACCTTCGGACCTGTCAAAAATAAAAACTGCGATCAAATCTTCACAAATCCTTTCAAGCAACTTAAAACATTCGCTTATCCCGTCTGTTGCGAATTGTGCCAGATGATATGCTCTTCCCAAAATTCATAAAAGTGGTATTCCTTTCCGCCGTATTGTATCAAATTTAGGTACTGCCTCGTATCCGTTAGCTAAATATTTAGTTTCTGGATTTTCAACTCTATTAGATAATAAGATTTACACCATAAAAAATTCAATAGAGTTTGTAAAAAAAGGTTGAAAACATTTCTCCTAGAAATTTACTCATGGTTTCTTTTGATGTAAAATCATTGTTCACCAATCTTGCATCGAAATTGATGAGCTAATTTCTCTCACTCAACTCTGTTTGAAACAAACGCATTTTGTTTTCCAAAATAAATATTACAGGCAAACTGAGGGATTAGCCATGGGAAGCCCCCTCAGTCCCATCCTTACTGATATCTACATGCATTATTATGAATCAAAATTGTTTAAAACTTTAAACTTCCCGGTATGGTTCCGCTACGTAGGCGATACTTTTACCCTGTTTGAAGGTAATAAAGATGATTTAAATAAAGTTCTTTCAACAATGAATTCCACTGATCCTGCGATTCAGTTCACTTTTGAACTTGAGATTTGCAAATTCTCTTCCTTTTCTCGACATTCTGGTCACACGTAACGCATCCAACTTCAGTACTACGGTTTATCGCAAACCTTCATCGGTTTGCCTTCCACCACACTTCAAATCATGTCATCCGGGGCGGGAACTAAACAAAAGGTAGCTTCATTTTATTCGTATGTTTTCCATGTTCTTCAAGTTTGCTCCTTCAAACTATGATGAATTAAAAAAAAATCTTTTTTATGAACTAATCATTATATCCTTGATGAAGAACTAAATTATTTAAAAGCAATAGCTATTGACAGGCGCTTTTCACCGAACATTATTAATCAAGCAGTTAAAAAATTCTCATCTCAGCACACCAAAAGGCTGACTCTTGTTTTAGGAGATTTCAAAAATTTTGTTGTCATTCCCTTCTTTCCATCAATTAGCTATAACGTTGCACATATATACAGAAATTTAACTTACGTTTCGTTTATTCTCCCATCAATAAAATTCCGAGTTCCACACTCAAGGACCCCATTCTGGATATGAATTCGTGGAGTATTTACAGGATTCTTTGCCAGTATGGTTTAATTTGCATTGGCCAAATTAAGAGAGCCTTAATATTTCCTCGTTAAGGAACATGAGGCATATATTAGAAAAAAGGAAACACGGAAGTCTTCTGTTGCCCAAAATTGTTGGTCCGAAAATCACACAATTTTTCTGCTGCCAAAATTATTCAAAAAACATCTTCCATTGGTGAACTGGATTTTCTAGAGGTATTTCGCATTCAAAAAAATCTTTCTGTTCTTGTTAACGACCCTAATTCCAATCCATCTTTGCCTTCAGCCTTTAAAAAAATTACGTTTTAGTTCTGGTTCATCAACAGATAGCGCCAGTAGCTTGTCTCCTGTCCAGGCTTTCTTATCTTATCTAATCATCATATCTTATCTGACTGATTTGCGCTTTTTCAGCTGAGGATGATGGTTCGGTAAAACCATCGAAACTAGTCCTGTCAAAATTTTAAAATATAACGCTGATTTTTGATGTTTGACTTCTAAATTAAGATTTTCCCTAGTTTACTGGTTGCATAGCCGTATTTAGAGGGGGGACTGAAGAAGCTGCTGAAGTTTCAGTTTATGATTTGGATACAGTAACCAGAAACATTGGTTTTAGATAAAAATCATAATCCCCACCACCACTCGAAATTAAATCCCAACTGCAGTACTGACTGGTCGTTCTTGGAAAGACAATCTAAATGCTGCTGTCTCAAATATTTCTGAATTTCAAGCCGAAGCTAATTACTTAGGATTGGGTTCGTAGAATGTTAAAATTTTCATGAGATATGCTGTAAAAGAACACATTTAAAAATATATGTTTCCGAAATGCTGTGATGCATGAGAATAATTAATCTCGTTGTCTTGTTTTCTGAAGTATCTTTACAGTTTAGTGTTATGTAAATTGCATCAAACGAGACATATTTTATTCCAAAATATAGGAACATGCTTAAAGTAAACAAAACGGAGGGAATCATTAGCATCGAAGTATTTGATTGCATATTATGTCAACTTTTTATTAAAACTTTTTATTATTAACTTTTTATTAAAACTAGGGGACTAAATGAAAAAAAATCGAATTTTCCAAAAGCCTGTTGCATTTAATTCTTGTGATTTTCCTTTTTATATTTAAAAAAACCAAATGCAGTTTTGGATGTTTTATTGTGCATTGAGTAATTCACAGTTTTTTTTTTTTTTTTCCCCTCCTTGGATGTGCTTAATAATATGGGAATTTACGGTCTGGATATGCAGTAAAAGCTTTTGTCTTGGACGTCTGTTTGAAACGTACAGGTTTGGACGTACCTGTTAGCCTACTCGCTCGCAGTGACACATGTTGTGAAAGCATTATATTAAAGTGAATATATTTTAATTAATGAAATATTCGCATTTCAGTGCAGGTTAAGTCTAGAATTTTCCAGGGAACAATGTAATGTCCAATCCCTATCGTTTATATTTTATTAACGCGTGGAAATTTTAACACATTCCATAAATATAGAATCTTCCTTTCTCATAGTTTTCAAATTGCAATGACTTGATATTTTCGTTAGTTCGGTATAAATTCTACCGAAAGACATAGAGATAAAATGTACATCAAAAACTTATTTGTAGAATATTAGTTCCAACAATAGAAACTCGAACAAGTCAACTGAATTAATGTTTCCAAGCACTGAAGGAGGCGTAATGGCCTGCACGAAGACGTCAATAAAAGTAGCAGGTAGTGGATATTGCGTATTTTGGTAGATCAAATTGTCTTGTATTGATTATCAGTGAATTACCTCTTAATCAAGATTCATCTTACTTCGCTTTTGTAATTAGTCGCAGGTTTTCTTAATTTGATTTGTTGAAATTCTAAGCTTCAGGAAACTATGTAGAAAGTTAACTCTGTTTCTTTTGCAAAAACATTACCGAAAAAGACCAACATAAATTATAAAAAAATATGTTTTAATACCTTTATGCAGAAAAATTACATATAACATACAGTCATACATTAGTAACAATAAAATACATGAATATTGTAGTAAATAGTGAGATATTATTATCACATAACTAATCAGTGATGAGCTTACAGTTAACAGCTTATTAATATTACAATTAAGATTACCATATTCATTAGCTCTACTGTTATTTCTGAATTTTCTCAAGAGCTGTCGTACAATGATTTCGTTCTTCTGTATGTGAGGGTGAATATATTATTAAAGGAGAAGCGCAAAGCATGGTGATATTTTATATGTTGTGTAATATAATATGTTGAAGTTGTTCGATGGAGAATTCATTTTATTATTATAAAATTGTTACCAATGTTGGTACCTCTTTCTTGATACGTTAACGTTCCCCTAGGATAACTGAGGGATGATTTAGCCCATTTTGAGAAATGCTATACAAAACTCGAAGAAAATAAGTCCAAATCGCCGGTGTATGAGGGGACTTGGTTTTAAAATGAATAAGGTCATCAACATCTGATGAATAAATTTATCGGATAGGAAACAAAACAGAAACCTCATTAAAACCCATTTAAATCCGGCATAAATCTGAGAAATTCCCCTCAATATGTATATTTTACGCAGCATGTTTTTCCGCAGCGAAGAAAATTGGTTTTCGTAGAAATTCAAAAATATTAAGATCGTTTCTTCTGCAGTTTTATGTAAGAACGTCTTATGCAAAAGCATGAATGTGTTTGCTCCTTTAAGTATAAGATTTAATTATAATATCAATAAAAGTACGGAACAAATTAAACGAAAAGTCTTTGTTTAAACAAATAAATGTGCACATAAATTCTGCCGTGTGCATGTTGTTTACACGGCAATTGCTTAATACCCTAACGAGCGTTTATTGTGTCGAATAAATGCCCTCAACCCCGCATTCCTACATTGAATGCGTCTAACCTTGTCATAGTGAATTTGACCTTCCTTGACTTCATAGATAGATGAGAAACTGAAGAGGGGTTGTTGTGCTAGATGCCCAATTGAGGGAAAAGGGCAGGAAAAAAGTATTGTAGATATATGCATATAAATTTTATTTGCACTGCGTATTAAGTTATAATAGTACGAGTGAATTACAGAATGCTTGGGGAGGGATCAGTCCGTAGGAAACCAAAGTGGTCCTGAACAAAGTTTTCAGTATTACATGACTTAAAACACTTTCATCCGAAAGGGAATGAGGATTTCTATAAAACAGAATTTTGAGATGTAAAATTGTATGATCTCCGCCCCCTCCAATAATTTAAATTGAGGATATCTTGGGTAACTTTGAACCTCTGAGGTTGTTTTTTCTGGAGCAGGAGGACTACATCAGATATGAATAACATTTCTTCATTATTTTTTCTCTCTTGGGGGCCTATGTATAAGTCTATAGTTTTACTTAAGGTGCCACGTGCTCCAGATTACTATAGCTTGAAAGACTACCTTTTTTTTTATTCATTTCTTAAACTTGAGTCTACGATCAACTTTTAATCTTACATACTTTTTCAAACACTGTGTATGTGCTTTTAACTTAAACATTTCATAAAAGTTGCGTATATGCTATCTTTTCACAATCAATCTATTCGCAGAATGGAATAACATTCTTTAGGTTTCAGGAACTCATGAACAACTGAAGTTAAAGACGATAAAGAATGAGTGCCAGAAGTTACTGTTATGCAATTCTCATTTTAATGATGTAATTGCAGCCTTACCTGGGTTATAAATTTGCAAAACACTAGGAAGTTCACCTTAAAATAATTCCTACAGAGTGGAGTGATTATGTGGTTTACTCCTCGGCTAGATTAAATATGAGCTACTTTTTCTTCAGAATGTCTTTAAAGAATGCAGCTCTCTCTTAAGCACAGCCTTCGACTACTAAAATAACGTTATTTAAACTGAATTATTTTCTAATTTCTCCATAAATTTCTCTATATTGTTATGTCTAGTTTCTGAATGTTGTATATTTCTGTCTAGTTAATATTGATAACTATTTCCGCGTTTTTTTAAATATTTTTTTAATATAAATTGCTTTTATATTTTCGCCATGAAACATATTCCTATAATTTGGAGACACTGTTATTTGATAAAGGGTTGCTATAGTGAAGCATATCTAAAAATTTAATCTTCTAAAAATATTTTGATTTAATTCTAAAAGGTTAATTGCTTTTTGAATAAGATATGAGATGTTATTAATTTTCTTTTCGACTTACGCTGAATTGTAGCATATCATTGCGTACTAGTTTTAATTATTAGCTATCGGTTTTCTTCTTCTGATTGTATATGAATTTGAATCTGTGATTACCGTTTATCACGATTTCAAATTGTTAATCAGATTACTGTAGTTTACAGAATTTCTTTATCTGGACGAATTAATTAGTAAATGGCATTGTTCTGTAAATATATTTAATTTTACAAAATATATCTACTGGCTATTTTTGAATTATTTTTCATGGCTATTTTTGAATACATTTTATGCAAATTCCAAGTTTTGTGTTGACACCAATTTCTGCATAACTATTTAAGAGTTGAGCATCATTTACATTAACTAATACATTTGTAGTACATTTTCACTGTAGTTAAATACTCAGACGATCTTAATCTACAGCTATCTGAACCTGTATTGTATTTTATTTATTTGTTTATTTCATTTAAATATTTCGCCGGTAAGTCCAACTGAAAATCGATTATTCATATAGCACTTGCAGGTAAAAGATATAATTCATAAAAAATAGCACTTATCTGTGATAGGATAGCTTATGCGCCTGTTTAATATCAGCAGCGTATTAAGTAAACCTGCAAGTTTAAGATCTGTGTTTAAAATAGAACAATAATTTGACGATAAATCTCGTTAGCGTGGAAGGCAGCTTTCTCCTGTATCAATTTGCGTACACATTTTCGTTTATTGCTATAAACCGGTATAATATGTAACAGAATTGCGAATATAACGAATAGGAGTACGATATATATTCCTAATTTGGCACTTTATGTGCACGTTTAAGGTAGTTGATTATTGTGTACCTTAACGTCAACTTGTTCCTCTGCAGAAACCGGATCAAGGAAATGCCAGGTGGTTTAAAAATGAGGGAAACCTTTTGTTAGTGGGTCTAGGATCTTCGCTTTCCTTCTATGTAGTATGGATTTAATGCATATATATCCTGCTATCAGCCTAAATGAAGGACCGTCCTTCCGTTTATTGTACCATTTATATGAACATCCTATTTTCTGCGCTGAAACGGGATGTTACAGAAACATACTTCAAAGGATTAGCTTTATTAGAACTACGGCGAGTTTAATGATGGATTTCGGTACTCCAAACGAAAAATAATCAAAGCACTGTTTTGTTATAGTACTTTAGGAAGTTTGTTGTGATTTTACTTAGGTCTCTTTTCCTGAAAACCGAGATCCCGAATTCCCGCATTTATCTACTGGTGTTTTCTTTTCGGGAATTAAACACTTCCCGAAGATTTCTCAGTAATAACAAATCAGTTTAAATTCTTCCGAGAAAATTAGAATATATTAAGTTAAATGTTTAAAGGAAAGAAATTTTCGTTAATGACAGTTTTCCTCTGCTTTCACATAAATGCATAATTCAGTTAAAATTCATTAGTATATTGCAGGATTCTTTGAAAGTATATTATTATAAGCCAGTGCAAGTTTAAATACCGGCAATGTGTATAGTACCCCGACGTTGTAGACAGTGCCGGTTGTCGGTAAGATTACCCATTGTTTAGGTATCATAAACATGTAAGTGAATTTATTGAATGTTGAAACAAAAGAAATGTGTCCTTTGGTAGCTGATAGCTTTTAATTAAAAGTTCTTTTGTACAGGGGACAATTTCTGAAGTTTGGATTTTAGTCAAGACCAGATTTCATACCTGCAGTGGTCTTATTCCATAAATACAAGCTATTTTCTTTTAGGAATTCCTATTCTGTTGTAAAAAGCCTGACTTTCTTTACCGTATTAAGTAATGTAGCCTGAGTTAATGATCTTAAGCGTATATTTAAAATTTCTCTCTCTCTCTCTTTTTTTTTTATTTATTTCTGGGTCTTTTGCATATTATTCAATACGCTGACCTGCTTTTTAAAATATCAGTTGATAATGCACTGTATAAAAGTAATATGTTTACAACATTCGATGATATTCTTACATTAAGTGCA
Source organism: Stegodyphus mimosarum (assembly GCA_000611955.2). Classification (NCBI taxonomy): domain Eukaryota; kingdom Metazoa; phylum Arthropoda; class Arachnida; order Araneae; family Eresidae; genus Stegodyphus; species Stegodyphus mimosarum. The sequence continues at coordinate 1,401,572 of KK113457.1, forward strand.
ATTGTAAGGTCATGCAGTTACGAGTACATTGATTGATATTACGAGTATACATTGATGACGCTATGACATATGCGTACATAAAATTAGCAACGTAACAACCTTGTGTTTGGCGTAGATTTAGTGAAGATTTTATTTTATAGCTTATCGTGTTAGTGTTGTGTGAGATACATCGGTTAAACTAAAAGAGCAAGGAACACGAATCTATGTCCGAAGAGGCGAAATTAACAAGTCTTCGATAGATAATGAATCATAGGGGAAAATTTAATCGTAATTTTGATTTTGGATCTGTAAAAATTATTCAAAAAGCTTCTTCAATTGGTGAATTGGATTTTCGTGAAGTTTTTCACGTTCACAAAGATTTCGCTTGTTTAGTTAATAACAATAATTATTGTCCAATCCAGTCTTTCCTAACGCTGTTCAAATTCTGTTAATTTTTCAATTTCGTTACTATGTTTGCTGACGATGGCGCTATCTTCTCTTTTCGCTTTACTGCCGTAGGGTATAAATACGATCATTACTCCTGAATTGGTTCACCTTGTGATATCAAGTTTGTATACGAAGTCCGTTACTTTGTAAGAGATTGGTTAAATGTTTCTACTGTGAAAAACCGAACTGATTTTGCAACTCCTAACGTGATCGCGATATCATTAAAAGATTAAAAATTCGAAAAGCATGAGGCTTTGACAATATGTCTAATGTTGCAATCGAAAACTTACCAAAAAATGTTATTGCCAAATTTACTAGCATAATTAATGCCTATCTGAATTCTTACTTCCTTTAAACCTGGTAAAGACAAAACCAGCCCAGATGGTTAGACGCCAATTAGCCTATTATCAGGCCTAGAAAATTTTTTGAAAGAGTATTCCTGTGTAGAATGAAATCATATCTTGAACTTCTACCACCTGAACAGTTCGGCTTTCGGCAAAATATTTCTACTACTAAACAATTAGTAAGACTTGTTGAGTTTTCTGGTGCGGCACTTCATAATCGTCAAAATGTTGCCTTACTCATGCTGGACGGGGCGAAAGCACTCGACCGTGTCTGGCATAAGGGGCTAATTTACAAATTAATAAACGTGGACTTTCCATAAAGAAATTATGCTTCCAATTATGCCCTTCCGTACGCGCATAGGAAATTTACAGTTACTATTGGGTAAAGCACAATCAGAGTTGGGGGTTCCACAGGCCCTATCCTCTACCTATCCTACGTAATCGACTTTCCCAAACCAGTAAATTATGCAAATTATTTTATGGACTGTTATGCTGATGATACTGCCTTAGCAGTCAAATGAGTAAACACAAACCATGCGATCTGAAAGCTACAAGAGTTAATGCCAATAATATCACTTTCAGTGGCAAACTTAATTGGAAGGATCATATTGAAAATGTTAAGAAAAAAGCAGCAAAAGTTATCAACTGCCTTTTTCCAATTATTGGCAGTTATTGCAAATTACACTTAAGAAAGAACATCTCAGTTGTGCATCCAGTCCTTATCTATGCTTCAACGGCTTGGAGTACTCTTGCCAAAAATAGCCTGTTCAAACTCCAACCAATGCAAAGTAAATATCTGCGCATCGTTGCTAACGCACACTTCTACGTGCGCAAGGTTGCATGAGGACCTCAATATTGAAACAACTGATAAGTTTCTCAAGAAAATCAATAGAAATTTCTACAAAAAAGCTACTACTTACGAATTTTAACTTCTGTTAATACGGAATTTTACAAGAGGACAAAGAATTACCTCCTTGTACCGCACATCTCCTAAGAGATTTAGATTTTTCAGTGTAAACCCTACACACGCGTTCTGTATTTGTATATGTTGTATATAGTTTTTTTTTTTTTCCCTCCTTCCTGTCTCTGTTTAAATTCTGTTGCATATTTGTTAAATTTTCTCTTTTTGGGAATCTCACTTGATGCATTTTTACGTGAAGTTCCTTTAGGGCAACATTTCATTCAGCCGGACACATAGCGAAATTCGCAATATCGCGGCATAATGCTTCCGATACCTCTGCTTTTCAGTCTTGCAGATTTCTCTGTTCCTGATGCAAAGGGACCTGTACCAGTTTGCCCTCGAAATCGATTTTTAAGATATCTTTACTAAATCTACGACAAGCACATGGTTGTTGCTTTGCTAATTTTGTGTTTCACTTTGGCGTATTCTCTTCTGTTTTAATATGTATACGTACTGACTTTGTATGCATACTGATGATACATACTAACTTTGGAATATATATACAGGCTTTATACGTACTCCAAAGACTAAAGTTTACATTACCTAAACCAGCAGGCCCACCAGTGGCCCAGCGGTAAAGTCTCTAAACACCGGTAGTTCATTCCGGGGTTCGACTCCCGGCGAATGGACTGTCTGCATGGGTGCTTGTTGTGGTAACATTGCAAAGAGTATTGCAATAAAATGTGATCGAAAAATGGAAAAAATAAAATAAATAGTAAAAGCACCATATAAATCATCATGAGTCTAAACACTGCGCTGCGGCCAAAAAAACATCATGAGTCTTTATCCTCATCGTGCAAATGGATAAGAATCTACCGTGTTCGGAGATGTGTATAAAGAAAAATTAAATTAACACGCATTAATTTGCTTTAGTATATAATGCAAACATGGCTTAAACTGAGTCGTATTGAATATAATTCATCTTTTATCTTTCAGCTTTTATTGATTATATACTGTATTCTGCTGCTGCAGCTGCTTTAAGTGCTGTTAATTAAATACATAATTAAATGTTTTTTAAACTGATAAGATTTAAAATTTTCTCAGATATTTGGCATTTAACTAGATTATTCGCTGTTCGGTTAACTTTTACCCACTCATAGGTCACTAACCATTTATGGTTCATTCGACAGTTTTCTCCGTGTTCCCGCGATGGATAACCAGCCACCTCAGTGTATGACGCAGACTGCACCCCGGAGCAAAAACCACCTGCCACTGAAACAAAAGGCTAAGAACCGTAAGCTTGCTTGTTGCTCCGCCAGTGTGGGGTCTTTCAAGGTCAGTTACTTTGTACGCCCCGGGAAGAACATGGGTGAAATACTTGAATTGGATCTCCCCTTCGCCGTTAGCAGATTCTGGGAAATACTTGTTTATATCTTGTGTTTATTGCTGTAGTTTTATAAATGTTACGTATGAAATTGTGTTGCCTATATCTTGTAGCATATTTCAGGTCATTTACTAATATATTAAAAAACACCACATTACATTTGACGCTTTTTGTTTTGTTTGTGTCAAAATGTCAGTATTAAATTTTCTTAAAATATCTCTGACAGTATTTAAATAGTCTTAAAAATACTACATAATAAAATTTCGACTGCTTATAAATGAATATCCGAATTATTTTATATCACCTGTGTTAAAACCGAACTTTTGAGAAAAGTGGAGTATTCTCAGTTGTATCCTACTTGCTAGAGAAGGTCATAGGTTTATTTGAAGTTTTATCGTGATATACAACTTTATCCTGTGTTCAAAATCGGTTTGGTTTATCCCCGGTCATTCCTCTTTATTCCCATGAAAAATTTCTGCTGATAAAGTATTTCCTCCTTTCATCTTCTTTTCAAAAAATTATTTGTTGAAACAGCGAAAATTATGTGATAATCTCTCAATGTCTATTTACACTTAACAATCTGATCAATGGTTGTAGGAAAAAATGTCACCCGGAAAATCAGGAACAGAAAGATAGGCACCGGAAAATTAGGAAACGGAAAATAAGTCACCATTTTTTTTGCAATGGGAAAAATAAGAGATGTTTAGAAATATCGCCAAGATGGGAGATAAAAGTTTTATCATAACAACCATACCTGCGGAATAGGGAAATCTTCTGACGATGATATAAGCGAGCTGGCCTGTCCGATGGTAAAAATAGAGAGTTGACTAGAAGGTCATGGTCATTAGTGATTGTTCCCCTCGTACTCCATGCAGTTATAGCCTTAGCTGTGGTTCAGAGGTGAAACATTGTCGCATAACTGAGCGTTAAAAGCCGTATTATAACAAACCGTTGTAGATGAAATTTAGTCACAGTTTGCAATAACAATATTAAAACCTGCTATCGAAATGACCTTGCTCGGCTGCAGCTAGCTCAACGTCTTACCCTTAAAACCTCCCTCAAGAGAGCCCGCTATAACCCTGCCGGTTAAATTAGAATTTGGCAGGTTTCCCCAACTCCGATTGGCGACATTATTTGGCGAGATTTTAGAGTTCCTTATTTTCCGGGTTACATTTTTCCTGTTCCTTATTTTCCGGGGGCTTTCTTTCCGTTTCCCTTTTTTCCGGGTGACATTTTTTCCGCACACCTGATCAATACATCACTCTATGAAATACACAAAATGTTGGAACAATGCAAAAGTGTAAAATGCAGCCCTGTTTTCAAGCACATGCCGTTGTTCTAAATGTGCATCTTGATATTATTTATTTAAGCTGTGAGTGTATCAAAACCTAAATTTATCGATGCCAACATGAAACATAATCATCTAGTGCTAATATTCGAATGTAGGTCATATACATTAAAGATAAAATTGACAATAAACACTCTATTTGCTGAAAAGTTTTCTACAATAAACCATTAAAAAATAATATTATTAGAAATATTTTTAATAAAGCATGTATATTAATCTTAATTAAGCATTTGTTGTATTTTGTGTTTCTTTGAAAGAAGTGTAACCGTAGTTCCATTGCTTTGAAAGTGTGTGAAACTGCAAATGAGCATTATATAACAAAAAATAATTAAAATTCGGATGTGTTTGGGGTGTGTCATTTATGTGCAATAAATTGTTAAAAGTGAATGATTAAGAAATAATGAAAGTCAAGAGAAATCAATAAAACATACCTTGGCAAATCGTTTTACTTGATGAAAGCCAGTGTGTTTCATTCTGTTAAAAAGTGATTTCCAAGCAGATGGGCAGGGAAAAACGACGGAAAATGCAACAAGGTGAAACCGTTCTAAGCTTTTTTTAGCGTTTAAAATTTTACTTATTGCAAATTTATTATATTATTGATTAAAAAACTACTCATTTGATATAAGAGAATTTTATTACATATCTTCGAAACATAACTGGAAATTTTGTAACGTATGTTTTCCACAATAATAAAATGGATCGCCTGATTTTTTTTTTTTTTTTTTAAATACCTATTCTTAGATTGGTTGCTGAGGGTTATATGTTCAGATTGTTTAGATTAAATTTATATCCGAACTATCTTAGCAGTAGAAACTTCCCGATGCCAGCCAATATTTTGTACTTAACGTAACCTCCAGCATGTTTTTTTCCCTAACCCAGTGCCTCCTTCCTTTTGTGTTATGGCATATGAGAGTTGTGTTGTTGCCATTATTAGCATGGATGTCGAATAAGCACGTAGAGACAGGCTTTCGAAATGTCACTTTTAATGAAAACGCGTAATGATTTTCAACAGAGGCAGAACGCTGTACTTCAGAACAAATTATTCTGCAGAAACATAATTCAGAAATATTAATGCAATGGACAACTTAGCACTGTTGCGAAAAATAAGCAAGATACATACAGCATGTATAAAAGTGAGTACTGGACTCATTAATTAAAGTTTATATATATTGCACGTTCTCAACAATTCCATTTTCAATTTATTTTAATTTCTGTTAGTGAAATTCATAGTTAAGGGTTCTGGTCAAAATATGAAATCTTGGGGAATTTACTGCAAGCATTGTCACCAAGGTTGATTACAATATATCATGTTAAGAAACCTTTGAAAAAAGGGAGAAATTAATAAGTTTGCGCCCCTAATAATTGTTACCTTCTCGATCATATTTTTTAATTTTTCGTCCCGTAAAATTACTTCATTCTCGTAATTAGATCTTAATGCGTTTCACATTCTTCCATAATAACCCTCATGTTTATTGCCGTGTTCAATTAAACGAACAAATATTCATTCAAATCTGTCAGTAGCAGTTAAATTATTCCAGTGCTTATTATCGAAGAGTAAATACACATTTTATATGAGAAATGTTTCTTCATTTTCGCAATGCGTAGCTCTGCTTATTATATTTTGTATTTAAGGCTATTAATCTTAGCACGCTGGCTCATAATAATTTGCTCCCAGCAGTGGTTGAGTGATTAAAATAGCTGAATACTGGTCTTTTAACCCGAGTTCGCGGTTTAGGTAACGGACTGGCTGCATGGCGGTTTCTTAGTTTTCACCATGTGCAACTTGAATGCGAGTATTTTCCTTAGTAAGGTCTTCGCAAAAGCATATCTTCTTGTTGGCTGGCAGCCGAGTGTTCTTTACCATATTGAAATAACCTAACGTAACCAATCATGATTTGTTTCTGACAGGTAGTTGTGTGGTTATGTTGTTTTTTGACAGGTAATTGTGCAATATGTTGTGTTATTGAGGAATTAACCGTTTCCAGTAGAAATCAACGCAAAATAGAGTTCGAATTTTATGAGTTCTTAAAAGAAAATGTTACTGTCACATTTATTCAGTATCACTGATTAGAATACTAATCTATGATGATATGCATTATCTTAAATTTTAAGGAAGGAAGCACATTAAAGCGATTTATATGAAACAGAAGAATTTTGTACTAGAATGTCATTTCTTAACCGGGTTAATATCGTTTATTTAGTAAACTCTTTCTATGAGCAATGCGTTGGTTTGGCTCTAGCAATAGCATAAAAACAAATAACGTTAAAAAAAGGGGGGAGAGAGAGAACCTATAGTAGTTGAATTTAAGCTTATCTCTATACTAGAACGGATGAGAATCTTGTGTGGATGAACTGTAATTTTTATTTCATGTGCGTGTAAGAAATTCTTGGAAAGTATTTTGCATATTTTTTGACTTTGTGTTTGAAAAAATCCTGCAGTGGCATACGGTAAGGAAAATTAGTTTGTGCCACACTAATTTTTTTAGCTTTTCGTGAATATTCGCATCTCAAAGACAGTGTTCTTATCATTCTACTATTCGCATAAGTATTCACCTTTACATTAAATTAAAGTTAGGCATTCATGTCGCTGACTATTTTGATCTATTAACTTAGGCATCTCAGAATCAAGTTATGAAATTTCGGGAATTAATCTTCTGAGACAAACTTCGTTATCTGTGTCTGTACTGCCGTATTTATGGATATAAGTTGTTGTAATGGAAATAAAAATTTATTAGTGCCTTCTCTTAAATGCGCTACCCAGATTATTTGAATGCTCGGAAAAGGGTTTTTAACCATTACGTGAAACTATAAAAGTTGTCCATATTACAGGTTGATTTCCTTAAAAGCAGTGCACATTTGATGTAAATTAGTCACACGAATAAGTCCTAACTCTAAAAAGAGAGCTTGAGGAAAAACTGAAATGTGAGTCCAGGTCTTAAGTGTAACTAACCTTAGAGGTTAATAGTAATTTAGTTCTTTAGGAATGTACATTCCATTTCATTTAAAGCTTTATATAAATGAAGGTTAATACCAAGAGTAATTGTTCCTTGTTTAATAAACAGCTTTTATTATAATGCTCTGAAATTGTCTTGAAATTATTAATTTTATTATTTGATGTTGTAAATCTTGAGTTACGTCCCCCCTCACATGCCTAGAAATGCATTTTCATGCTACAAAACGATGTCATGTCTCCATGGTTACCACTACCATTGTTCTTGTTAGAGCCAAATAAAATAAGGCGAGCAATTATTATGTAGACCATTATAGCCGAATGCATTTTTTCCTCCCGTGGTGTTTGTTTTGTTTCTGCATTCATTAATTGGGAAGTCGCATAATACGAACCGTTCGCGCTCCACTTAATTCGACTGGATTTTGAAACAGTAATGCACGTGTCTTACTGACTATGCAGATTGCTCTGCATTTGCTTTCCTTATTTAGCTTTAATATTTAAAACAGAACGCTTGGTTGTTAGTGTGTGAAACTAATTAACGTTGAAGCATGTAATGATGAGAGAGATTTAGAGGGAGTAAACCTACCGTTTTTTCTCCGTTTCCTCAACGAGTCTCTCGAATTTCCTGAAAATTTTGAGTTAAATTTGACTTCGAACTGCATTATTCAGTGGAATAAAAAGGGAATTAATATCGAAATTCACGAATTTAAATTTTTTTGTTTACCCTTTGTGAATTCATTTAAGGAAGCAATTCCACCTTAAATAAACTGTACATCATACTGCACAACTAATGCTGTGAATAAACTATACATTTTAAGTACTTAAGAAATTTAAAGGTTAATATTATTTTATCTCTCTTAAACACTCAAAATTCTTACTGGGTAATATTTTATACTGTATTTATGTTTTGTTACTTTGAAAGTATAGTTCATTTGCACGTATTATGTCTAATCAATATTCTGCCTGAAACAATGAAACGTAATCAGTCTGTTTTTAGGTACAAAAGTCCATAGCTTTTGGAGCTTATTAGTACGCGGAATTCGGCTTCTTTCTGTCGAAATGCGGAATTATTTCCTGTCATGAACGTTTCCTGAAAAATTGCCTTTTTCCTCTTCTTGAAGCGTTGGTAGTAATGTAATTAATTTTAAATCATTTTATTTTCTTCATTTTCAGCTTCATCTGCTGAATTATTACTGCTGTTGTGTTATTGGTTTGAAATAGCTCTGAAATGCAGTGCTATGTTAGATTCCTCAATGAAATTAGGTAATGAAAAATTACGTTAGAAGCCAGATTATGTTTGACAGTATAATCTCCTTTGATCAAGCGTTTCCTTTCTTTGATCTTTTGATCTGTTTTATGCATGGGTAGCGAAATGCATATTCCTTTCTTATCAAAAATTGGCGTACATTTTTTTATTTCTAACTTCATGAATATGTAGAATGTTTATTTGCTGACAAACCGATGTATAGGTTTTTTAAAAATAATTGTTAAAAACGTATAATTGTCCATGTCCGTTGCAATGTATTAACAATTTGATTTTAGTGATGTAGGAACGAAATGATGTTGCTTAATGCATTTTATCGCCATATAGAACGCAAAAGCTTTTGTGAAAACAAGTATATGAAACAATGCATTTTAAAATAGCAATACTAACTATACATGTTATATTTAAAGAGCTTATGAGTTTCAGCTTTGTTCCGTAGAGGCAAATGATCTCACATGGTATCTATATGACATAACGCACAGTAACGAAATTATATCGGAGAATATTTATCTTCATCGTTTTTAAGCTTTCACCATTTTAAATGGAAACTCAAAATTTTTCCTTCCCTCTTATTATAATTATGCCAATGAATCAAAGTGAATCACCGCTGGTGTCATGACGAGTATCTAAACGGAAGTCAGTCTCATTCCATATTGCTTTAGGTATGTTCATTATATCTTTCTTTTGTTCTCGGAATCGTTGATCTTGGTCTGATCAACAAAGGTTTTGCAATAAACCCGCAAGAAAACTTCCATTAGGTATAAATTATGAAAATGGTTTGTAATTTGGTTCATTGTTCCCTCAACTTATCCATAGCAAATCCGAAAAGATTCTGCAGCTTATCCATGGTTTTCCAGAAAACTTGTCACATAATAAAACTTGCTATAGCCTTATGTTTGTTTTTTAGGGGGTTGAAAGGATTTTCTTAAAAATATTCAGGAAATGAGGAATTGTTTTACTTTTTAGTCGTCTGTATTTCGAAAGCAATTTGACCTTAGAAACATGGTAAAGGAGTCTTTTCAAAATTTTTGTGCGTTATTTTGCGTTGATTTTGCTGCATATGTTTATCATCAAGACAGCCTGGCAAGGGTGAGCCGGTTGTCTTGAAACATAAGCTTTTTATTCACTATTTACGTAGCTTGGCAAACAAACATTTTCCCAGTTGTTGCCACTTGATCTCTGATTTATCTTTCAAATAACAGCTTAACAAACTGAGCAGTTTACGAAAACAAACGCACTTCGTAATAATTTAAATATCTTTAGTTTATCTAAATGTTAATTTGAAATACATTTAATATTCAGTTAAGAATCATGTCACAGTTACTGCCATATTTTAATTAATGAAAGATGTTTCTAATTAAGTACCTCAGCATAAAATCGGTAAACTTTTACGACTGTCTTCACATAAAAACATATTAAAGTCCACAGTCTTCAAGTTCAGTTTTCTGATTGTAAATTATACTGTATGTGAAAAATCTTTTGTTTATTAAGAACGAGAATTTATTTAAAAGATTTTCGTATGTAAAGTGTCTCCGTAAGTATGTCGAGAGAAATATTGTAACTTTCTAATTTGACCTTTTCACAGCCTGAATTCTTATCATTCAGCATATATAGTTATTTATGTTACAACTGCGCTTCTAATAAGAATGTTCGAATGTAGGTATGACTAGCTTCTGTTGCTATAAACACAGATTATTATTTCATTAGGATCAGTATTAGTCTTGTGTCTCGGAAGTTATGCGTTT
>KK113457.1:1411958-1446277 GCA_000611955.2 Stegodyphus mimosarum
TGAGTCTGCCGGTTTTTTGGCTCTTGAGACCATTAGAATAGTTTGTGGATTTATTAATTACCTGAGAATTTTCCTCCTTCCTCGTTCAGTATTTCATTGGGCGCATCTAACTATTACGGTGCAGTGACTTTCAAGGCAAAGCACGAGGAAGTAAATTTTGATCGAATTTTTACGCTATTTTACTTTTTTATTTCACTGGACATTCATGTTTTCACTGGCATTAATTTATGTTTTTGTAGGAAAGTTTAACACGTTTCAGAATGAACATCGCTTCGTAAATACCGAATAAATTTCTATCTGAAACTGATTAACAAGAATACTTAGAAGAATGCAAGCTCAGCTGAGCATAATATTTTTCTTAAACGGAATTTATTGTTTCAAATTGTTTGGTATCACAGTTTGTGGATTAAGTATTTCAGCTGTGTGCTGGTATGCTAAGGTCAGACTCCTCTTTAGCAAATTGTGTAGAATAGCGTAATTTCATTTGAGCTAGTTTTAACTGGCAGCTTGTATCAGTTTAGACCCTTACAAAGCTTATTGAAAACTCCGGAAAAATATGAAGCACCTAATATTAATATGCTTTGTTTTGAGGTATAACGTTCCCTCTTGTGAAGTGGCTCCAGGTGAGGATGAAACAGTGGGTTCAAGATGAACGTTTTGATATTTTTTTATTGGGTATATGACTTAAGTAACCCATTGAAGGAAATTCGAGGTTGCATAGCAATCAGAGTGGAATTTTTTTCGGGGTAACAGTTAGTGGAATACGAGAACCATAATTCTCTGAAATCATGAGACAAATAATCTTTCAGAATTACCGAAGTCATCTGGACGGTTTACTCTCTTTCGCTAGCTAGGTTCAGGATCGAACCTTAAACAAGATATGAGCGTTTTTCACTGTAATGTCTGTGCAGAATGGCGACTTTTAAAATCTATTTATATGAAAACTTCCTTGGGAGGTTTTTAGTATGGAAAGAGGAATACAAAACCTCCTCGGATTCCTATCCTTACAATGCTGTTCGTCAGAATTTGGATGGAGTTTAGGCAGACGCCCTCGTTGTGCTAAATCTGAATTAAACAGCTTAGTCAGTGTTATTGAAGTTTTAACTCAGAGTCATGTTTCAAATGTAAGCTTTACAAATGCAAATATAGTACACTGAAAGTATTCAATAATTTAATAAAATTATAATCGAATTTTCTCAATTCTGCGTTTATAAATAGAATAGTAATTTTATGAATTATTTTCTCCCCAAAATTTTATCAACGCAACTTAAGGTAAGTGGCGGATTGGGTAAGCTGACAGTTTCATCCAAAATACGTTTGCCGAAACTGGATCGGGCTATTTTAGTTACATTTGTATATTTCGTCAGATTTCTTCTTATGTATAAAGTACGCTACGAAAAAAAAAGGGGAGCGGCAGTCTTATATCTCCCGTTCTATTGGGCCGATTGACGAAATTCAACTTGCCTTTTTCATGTCTCGAAAGCGCGACTTAGTATATGTATTAGATTTATATATAGCATTGTTATAATATAGGTATTTTGACGCAAAATCGGACGTTTTCTGAAATGACGTGCCAATTTTTTTCCATATTTCGATTCTACGATAAAAATTGTGCTAAACTGCCAAGTTTTGTAAAAATCGCACGAGTAGATTTTAAAAAATTAGCTCCTCAGTGTTAATTGAATTTGATATATATTTATTAATATATCTTTTTTTTAATTAAGCTTACTGCATTCCTTCTTCCAGAATTCGAAATTTATTCTGAATCCAAATATAATTCGCACATTTTTTATGATTTATTTTTTTAAATTTCTATTTTTAAATGTTTTTTATGAATTTTTCGAAAACTTTTTGTATTATAACCTATAAAATATTTAACATCCCCTTAAAGTAGATGTATTTCTAGGCGCACCTGCAAAAAATTAGATTTTTTTATTCAACATTTTCTAAGATATACGTGAATTTACATTTTGCCGCGTCTTGAAATTTGGCATATTTGTTATAGACCGCATAATTGATAGACCGCATAATTGAAAGCATCACACATCGCTGTATGTGCTGTATTGCTTCTAGAGGGGATCATATTCCATATTGAAGGTACTTTTCTTAAAGCAAACTGGCATCTTCGATTTTAACTTCTTTTTTTCAGTTCAGCCTTCAGTTAACAAGTGTGTTATTTTCGAAATCTTCAGTTAGAGTTCAATCACAGAAAATTTCTATCGATTGTTCTTTTTCTTCACAAGATTTTTGAATTTAAATTAGTTTAAAATACTTTGTTTCTTTGCGTATCACCTATATTTCTCTTGCGTACCACCGGTTGAGAATCGCAGCTTTAATGCATCATATGCAGAAAACCGTGTTCAAATGTTCTAATTCTTAAAGACGTTATAAAAACTTAAAATGCGTAAACAACACAAACCATTAAACTTTCGAGAAATGCGAGTAAATAAGTGTTATGATTTATATATTTCATTCATTGTAATTTTATCTTTTTTTTATCATTCTTTTTTTATTCTTTATAATTTATTTATAATTTTATCCGCTCTTTATAATTTTTATCCCGCTCGTGTACAATCAAAAAAAGGAAAAGAAAATAGGTTGCTATAAATTAAGAAGTTCGCCAAGTGAATTATTCTAGGCACAAATGAAAAAAAAATACGCCAAGGTAAATTTTTAAATTTCTCCATAAATTTTTTCACTAAAAATTTCAAAATGTAGGTATAATTTGAGCCATAGAATCGAAGTATGAAAAAAAAAAGGCATGTTATTACAGAAAAAGTCCTATTTTGAGTCAAAATACCTGTATTACAACAATGCTATATATAAATCTAATACATATCATAAGAACATGAAAATATTTCGAACATGAAAAACGCAAGTTGAATTTCGTCAATCTTTCAAGTAGAACGGGAGCTATAGAGCTGTCTTTCCCCTACCCCCGCTGCCGCAGCGTAAATGTAAGCTAACTTCTTTAAAATGTTCTTCTGTAAAATTTAATAACAATCGAGTCCACTGTTGTAATAAATTATTTACCTGTCCCCCTGTGTCTTCTACCTGCAAATGAAGAAAGAGCTGAAATTGCTTACCTTTATCTGAACCGTGAACAGTTCCATGCAATACGTATATTGATGTACTGGTAAGTATTTTTAATCAGCGCTGTTCTATGCAAATCATAAAGGGGAATGCGTGATGCTATGGGTAGAAGCTTTTTCTTTTTCTTTTTTAATAAGTTCGTAACTGTAATGCATGTGTTATGCAGTAATCAGTGATTTATGAAAAATTAGAGAAGAACTGATGGTGTGGAAGATTTCTGTTTTTCTGAAAATGAGCGAGAGATAATTTTGTACTTGAAAATGTGCTACTTTAATGTATATATATATATATCTATTTCAACCAGGCACTGAACACAGACCTTTTGGATCGCAATTCCTCGCAGCCTCTTAGAACTTGAATAATTATTTGGGCTAATTAAATTTTTGCTGATAAATAATTTCGTTCTGTGAAAGATATTTTCGTGTTGTGTGAAGTAACTTGCTAAAAATTAAATTACCACGAAAAAGGAATAAAGTATTTATTATCGTAGAGTAAACTATTTTATGTTAAATGAATTTAGCAAAAGAATGCGACTTCACTTTTTAAGATACATGTTTCATGGTATCAGTCAATGAAAGTAGTTGAGTGCATCGACAGGATGTCACGCAACGATCGCACAGAGTTTTCCTTTTCAAAAACGCATATAATAGGTAATGCCTATCCCCCCCCCGCCAAAAAAAATACTGGATTTTGTACACTTTTTTCTGAATGAGAAGTCATGAATTATCGGGAAGAAAATTTAATTATCAACTTAACAAATGCAGGAATGAACAAATAAACAGCAAAAACTGTTTGCAAAAGCAATTGCTGTTTTATGAAAGTTATTCGCTGTCTTCCGTATTCGAGGTTTCCATTCCTTTTATTAATCCTTTTATGATGACCGATTCCCCGCAAAACTACTCTTTCTATATATTCGCTGCCCGCGTGTTGCAAAAATCTGTTAAATCCGCTTGTTTTTTATTATTTTCCTTTATAAACTAAGTTAGTGCATCTTTAAGAGAGGTTCGCAAGCAAATCATGGACACTGTATTGTTCAGAGATCTATATGTAGAAGAAAGAGAGAGAGAGAAGCCCGCCTGCCTGTTGATGTTATCAGTACTTTTTTACGCCCATTTGATATACTTTTTCATCACCAGTTTCACTGTGAGAGATGAGAAACTAAAATTACTCTGTCGTCATATAAATCAGTTCTAAACATAAACATCCTTTCAAGATCACTGTAAACTGTTTAAATAAGGCAGTTGAGTGGACTGCTTTTCTCTGTGTAACACATGCGCTGTGCAATTGGCATTGTGAAGTTTCTCCCCCCCCCGTCTCTCTCTTTTTTTTTTTTTAACTCCGCTGATTTCCTAAGTTTATATTATCACTTTTTGAGCTGAGACTGTAGTTAGAGAGAGGGTGGGAGAGCAGTTTCCAGATTTATCCCAGTTATAAAGGGAAGTTAATATGTATTAACTGACAGACATCGACCTTTGGCGCCAGACATCAGATTCTTTTACTGATAAATAGCTAACGCGTTTTTTAGTAATACAGTTGACCTAAATTTTAAAAAGCAGGATTTTAGGAATTAAGTTTTTTAGGTATATATATATTGATATCGTTCTTATGAAACTTAATAAAATTTTACTACTTAGTTTTTTAAATTATTAAAACTAGCTGCTGTTTAATGAAAGTTTTCAACGATGTGATTCGAGCTTACTTGACGTAGAAAGGTAAGTTCAAATAATACTTTGTAATGATTTATGGTCTAAAAACAACATATGTAATATTCAATTTAATCAGATGAGATAACTCAAAAGATTTCCTTGAAGATTTACTTGCCGTTACTCTATTAGTTCAGTTGTCATTTAGTTTCCTTGCTGATGTTATCCATCAATATTAAATTATAACTTTTGGAAGTAACTGACGTAATTCTATAATTTTTTATTAAAATAAGAAAAGGGTAAATACCACGGGTCAGTTAACTGAGCAATATATTTTCTATGAGGAGCTGATTAGAAAATCAGCGCTTGCCAGATTGTCCGTAAACTTCTGCTCTTCAGAAAATGTGATTACTATTCCTTATGTGAATAAGAATTACCTGTAAGCCGCATTTGTAATGTTAATATTGGTGGAAATTGGTTTTTTAAAGCATTTTGCATACTTTGTAGGGAATTGAGAGATTAAGAGTTCATTGTAGCATTTTTACTGTCTATGTAAATCTTGCGCAGTTTGCCGTCAGTCATTACGGGAGTCTCACCAAACGATTTTATTTTTTCCTCGTTATCCTTTACATCGAGATTTAGTGATATTACAGTAAAATAAACAGACAGTCGCACATGCAGGGCTTCTTTGTCTCATGTCTGGTTCGGCATCCTCTGATTTATTTTGTCACTGTTTAAGTTTGTCCACCTCATCCACTTAAGACTGTGTTTCTTTCACCTAGTTGCACGGAAAGAGGTATTTGTGCAGGACTACAACGCTTTATTTAGATAGCTTTAAGAATCGTTTTATATCAGAACATCCCATGTCATTTTTTCAGGTAGGATTTGTGAAAATATATTCTAATACCACGGATGTATAAATAACAATGAGTCGTTAGAAGCTGGAGAAATACTGACGTTACATTTACTTGTAGCTTTTGTCCTTTGTATTTTTAGTGTAGAATGCAGTATACTTTGTGGATTTCAGCTAAATGGTACCGCTGATATTCCATATTATTAGGAACTGGACTGTGTAAACAATCAAATGCATAGAGAAAACGAACGACTGCTTTAAAAAAACTTTTTAATATTTGGTATATTGTTGATTATTGCATGCGTAAAATATATTATAAAATGAGGTGAATGAATTTTACTACGCTTATGCTGAGCAAAACAGTCTTTGTAATTTGCACTTTTTTATTGTGTAAGTTAAAAATTGCAGTAACGATATATGAACTTTTTCCTTTGGTTTCGCTCTTGTGTATAACTTTATAAAGATCTGCATTCTTTCTGCTGGATGAAATGAAATGCTTTGGATCAGTTTTCATAATTCTTAAAGCAAAACCATTAAAAATTATTTACTCTTTTCAAGACATTTCAACTAAGCTGATATACCTTCCTTGACGAACTAATTGTTCATGTTCGTGTAATATAAATTTCGTTATTCATTACTTCTCTATTTAATATCATATATTGCTATTGATGGAATCTAATTGTAAAAACATGGTTCTTCTTTGGTGTTTACTGATAGTTCTTTACTTCAGTAAATAAACTTTAAAAAAAAAATGTGAAATCAGTTGGAGAATGCGGTATTGTATTTCCATTATTGCCCATATTATTGCTTGTTTTTACTTTCATGCCGCGCTTGAGCGGTAGTTTCAGTAACATTTTTATTTTTAGTACGCTTCCAGAAGCTAGTTAATTTTGGAGCCTTTTGGGTTTAGAAGTAATAAAGAAATAATACCACAATTGTGCCTTGATTTGTTTGCTGTATTTCAGCGCCTGTTGTAGTGTGTAAGGGTTATTTTTACATGTTACACTCTTAGACAAAATAAATAAATAAATAAATAAATAAATAAATAAAAATAAATAAATAAATAAATAAATAAATACGACGCACCGAGAAGATATAAAGCAAATTGAACACAAATTGATATGCATATAGGTTTCGACGGAAAATGCAAAATTTTACATTTTGGCTGCCAATGAATGAACGGTTGTCGCTACAGCGTATCTGATCTGCGCAACTGGCAAGATATTTAAGAGGAGAAATTACGATTCTAGGTCATAATTTCTTCACGAATTTCATTCCGTGTACTTTGGTAGACAGTAACTATGCCTCACATACAGGTGCGCGAACGATATGCGCAGACGTCAGAATTTCAGAGAGGTCGTTTAGTTGGGCTCAAAGAAGCCGGTTGGTCTCATCGGCGAATAGCTCGACATTCGAGCAGGAGCGATGACACTATTAGACGATGTTGACAGGAATGGGTGAACTATGGCCGCACACAGCGTCAAGAAGGAAGCGGTAGGCCTAGAGAAATGACAGAACGTGAAGACCGAGCAATTGTCAGAGCGGCACTCACAGCCCCAGATGCATCATTATCATCGATTGTACGTGCAACTAGTGCTTCAGTGACCGCAAGGACCATTCATAGACGGCTCACAGAAAGTTAGCTGAGGTCACGACGCCCTTGCGCCGACTACCATTGACATCTGTACAAGGTCAAGCCCGTTTGCAGTGGTGTCGGGCTCATTCGCACTGGAATGTCACTGACTGGAGTAGAATAGTTTGTAGTGATGAGTCCCGCTTTGACCTGAGCTCCGATGACCAGCGAAGGCGAATCTGGAGACTCATCGGACAGCGGTGTGATAGCAAACTGATTGTCTTCCGGCAGACAGGCCGACAACCAGGAGTGATGGTCTGGGATGCCCTTTCATTTCATAGTAGGACCCCTTTGGTTGTCATCCGTCGCAGCCTTACAGCACAGCGGTACGTCGACGAAGTTCTAAGGCCCGTTGTGTTGCCCTTCATGTCACGCCACTCTGGGCTTACATTTCAGCAATATAATGGCCGCCCCCACACTGCACGTATTTCTACTGCTTGCCGAACATTACCTTGGCCGGCAAGGTCGCCGGATCTCTCTCCTATTGAGTACGTTTGGAGCATTATGGGCAGGGCCCTTCAACCAGTTCAGGATGTTGACGATCTAACGCACCAGTTGGACACAATTTGGCACGGTATCCCTCAGGAGAACATCTGCAACCTCTATCAATCGATGCCAAGACGAATAACTGCTTGCATAAGGCCAGAGGTGGACAAACGCGTTACCGTTACTGACTTTTCACTTTGTGAAGCTATATCATTTCAATAAATCATCCAATTTTTTCAAACTGTAATCATTTGTTTTTCTCTACATGTGCATCACTTCTACTGATTTTCGTCCCATTCGGATAACTCCTTCTTGGTGCGTCTTTTTTTTTTTTTTTTTTTTTTTTTTTTTTTTTTATTTTGTGTCTAAGATTGTAATTTAAACGCAAAAGGCAAATCGTTTGAGTTAGCTCATTTTCTGAGATCAGTAAAATTTAAAAATCTAAACCACACATTCTGTGTCACTTTTGTTTCGGGGGAAAATAGCTGATGATTCAGTTTTTAAAGAAAAATTTTCATGATACGTACTTTCCTGTTTGTGTTTTGTGATATGTATTTTATTTTTGCTTCACAGTAATGGAAAACTTATTATTTAATTACTGAGAATATTTTAAACCTGCCACTTGATCGCTTTTAACACTAGATCGCCCGCAAAATTCTTCCCCCTAGAACGCTCGCCGGAGTCATTTCGACTCCAATGGAATTTCCAAGGTAAACACATAAACGAGAACATAATAATGAATATTCAATTAAGACATTTAAATTTGTAATTAAGAACAATTGATACAAATATTAATTTTTAAAAAAATTATAATTAATTTACAATTATAAGAAAATTTTTAAAATGTCATGCTTTTCACAAAATTCATATACTTACAATCCTTTTTAAACTAAAATTCAGGAATGCAGCCCCATAAATATTTAAAAAATTAAGTTAATATTCAATTAGAATTAAATAATATTCAATTAAATATTTCTGGTTTTCTCAGGTCATAGACATCAATAATTCATTGAAAGTCACGGAATTTCACTGAAATGAAAAATTAGGAAAGATATGGTTGTTTATTTAACGTGCGGAATCGAAAGGACTCCGTCGGGCCTTCTAATGTTAAACACTCGCCAACAGTACGTGAACGGAATGAGTATCTAACCTTTACCAAAATTGTTACCCGTGATTGAGGGTCGTAACTAGACAATTGGTGGCCCCCGGGCCAATAGATGATAATGGGGACAAACTCTTTTATAGGTTTTCCCAACCTTAACCACTCCCCCTAGTTATGGCCGATATTTTTTTAATAATTAAAGTAACTTCAAACACTTTATTGAGAGAAAAATTTTCGAGAAAAGTCTCGTTGATGAGAGCTGTTATTTAATCATAATTACAATGTTATTTTTTATTCCTGTTTAACCCTCTTAAGTCAAAAAAGCTTTTTGACGTCATTCTGAAAGTAATGTGAAACATATTGAGTATAATTAAAGTAAAATGTTTATTAGCTAATTATTCGATCTACTTTACTTTTACGCTTAAATTACAAAAATCTCTTAACTGTTAAGGAAGCAAATTCATTAATTATTTCATCAAGGTTAATGTTTTGGCTCGATTATTCTCAGTTGAGAACAAATCTAAATTGGCGAGCTTTTCCATGTCTCATATTGCCTGGCAATGTTCGTTCAGTACTGGCTATAGTTACAGGAACCCTTAAGTACATGTTACGTGCTGTGTATAAGGAAAACTCGATGAAATTGAACTATGATCTAGTATTAAGAATTCTGCTAGTTCTCTGACAATATTAATTTTTCAACCTATTCTTTAAAAGATGCCTTAACTAAAGATAACTGTATTGGAAATGTTGATAAGACATATTATAGAAATTTTCGTGCGAAATCATTTCCTTTGTCGTGAATCTTTTTATTTATCTTTTATTTCTGCTTTCATAAGAAATTGTGCTTGAATTAGTTAGCTTGGTAAGTTTCAAAAATGCTCTTCATACCTTGGAAACGATGAGGAAGCTGAGTGTATAAAGTATCTGTCATTCGGTAAAACGCAGTTATCGTAAAATAAGGTTCTGGATCTTTTAATCGATCATCTTCGCATAATTCATCGTTATATTTTTTCACTTTCCTAGCCCTTTATTCTGGCAAAACTCTTTTTAACTATTCCCCAAGGCTGAAAGATCTGTAAAGGGATAGATTCCAGATCTCCAAATTTTCTTCGCGTTGTGGTAATTTTAAACAACTCATTTTCTTGTAATCCAAATGCGAATAATAAATCTACGGTTTTAGATTGCAGAAACTTTGAAACAATGCTTAGAAACCCTAAAACTTCACATTGTATAATTAAGAGTAGAATGAAAAGTCAAATGTCTCCAGTTTTTTCTTCAATTGTATCCCTTCAGTCCTTTTTTGCTTTTTTGGCTAGTCAGAATTATGCGGTTGTCACAGTTCATTACATCCCCAAACCTGCACCATACGTGCCAAGTTAGTGATCTGAGTTTAGAACTTTTATGCCATTTTCGTTATTACACGATTCACTCTTCTACATTACTTTCAGTTCTTCCAAGTGAACAGTGCTGTGATTTTTTTCTTTTCTTTTTTTTTTTTTTTTTTTTTTAATCTTATAAACAGAGTATGAGGTTCAACTATTTAAATCTACCGTACTCCGAGCCCCACGATTGCTTAACAAGCGAATAATCGCTTAAGTGTGAACAGAACACGTGAGACTTGAGAAGGGTTTAAAACCCTTTATTACTCAGTATATTTACAATCAGTTCCGACTTGGAACTTTACATAAAGCCGCCACTCGGGCTTGAACTTAAATACTAATAATTTGAACTAAAACTAGCTTAACTAAAGCTCTTAAAGAATATAGCCGAAGCTATCAGAATCTAACTAGTTGGCCTCTAAGTATTAATTAAATCGGCGAAGCCTAGCAAGGGCCTAAGCTATGGCCGAGCGTAATAATAGCTAAGAGAGATGTAGCCAGAAGGCAAATGCGCGCTAGTCAGAAATCAGACTCTCTCTCCTGAAGTCGGTTAAGTCACGACTTAAGTAGTACTCATTCTCATTTGCATTATCTGCGTTTCTGAAATTACATTCTGGCAGGAAATTGTAAGCTGAAATTAGAATAAGATAAGAAAGATACAAAACTTAAAATAACTGTTAATTAACATAACGTAAACCTTACAAGAGGTTGCAAACAATAGAACTAAGAGCAAGAAGACCCAAGCCATTGCTTAAAGAGCGTTCTTGCCTCCCAGTATCTCGACTCTTCTGTAAAACCGTGAAGAGCACCACATCGGAGCAGGTGGTCTATGATCAAAATAGAAATACGCATTTTGGACTGTTTCAAAAAACTGGCAAATTCTTTCATTACCATCTTTTAAAATTAAATTTAGATTATGGACCGCGCAATATACAAAGTAAGCACGTGGGACTTTTCCTAGTATACGGTGTGTGTACTCATTGTATGTCCCACTCATTGCTGCTGCACCATCATATCCTGTCCGATAATTCTGAGTAATTCACAAGTGAAACATTAAAGCATGCAAAGCCTATATGCGTAAAAAAAGGATACCTTCATGCCTTCACGTTCAAGAAATGTTTCAGTTAATTTTGGTCGATATGGGCGCGCATTACGTCCATAAAAGAAAGTCAGATTCACATTACATCTTTAAAGGTATTATTAAAAGATATTGCTGTATGCACTATAAGCTTCATGTACCGTAAGACTTCGTCTCGGTATCTCTGAGCAGATATCGATCCTTTGTCGAACTTATATAGGATAATATTGTGAAGATCTTTATAATTAGATAAACTCAGCCTCAGCTCGTTACTGTAGAGAACACAGCCCCATTATTGCTGACTCCAGCTCTGCTGGTCTTTTCAGTAATTGATGGGATCCACACAAATCATTTGCATTTTTGCATGAAGGTCCTTTCTCATTAAGCTTTCTATGTATAGATTACTGCGGTGCAGAAGTTCCAGTGACGGTTTTTAGCTCAAAATTCAGCTGCCCAACAATGAAGTTTCTGTGTCAGCAAGCAGTTATTGATTAAAATGTTGGGAAAGAGCTTTTTTTCTCACCTTTCGCTGGATTCCTAGCAAAGGGTCTAAGCTTAAGGTGTTCCCAGAGGGCAGAGATTATTTGTCTTAAAACATTCTTCCGCTTTCCCATGTCCATAATTGTCTGCCTTGTTTATAAATCAACCGACAGCTGTGTACCTTATAAAGTCTTCCAAATGATACTTCGGCGGCGTAAAAAAAGTCTAACGTGATAAATTCTGAAGTCAGTCTGTGACTAGCAGAAGTTGTTGGACAAATTTAGTTTATAAAAAGCACTAGCCACGCCTTTAAAGGACATCATACCATTATTTGTATTTTAAAAACATATAATAATTATGTTCGCCTCTTGCTTATACCATGAAAAAATAAATCTTATTGACTGGTTACATCTCTGAGAGATAATTTTCCGCCTCCCCCTCCCCTTTTTTTATGTGAGTGAAAGTAATTTCGAACATCACTGTTCAAACTCCCGTGGAAGTAACATCCTTCTTTTCATGAGCTGATAACTTACTCCGCATTTTGTATTACATGAAAAGAACTGTAGCTATTTTGCAGAAAATCGGAAGTGTATAACGTTAAAATTCATAGTAGTGTACTTTAGTTGAAATGCTCAGAATGCTATCTATTTTATGAGCTGCCGTGCAAGTGAAAGTGAAAAAAAAAGAGTTTGAGGTCTTCTTTAGAATGATATTCCTTATCTAACAGGACAGTCGTTTTTGATTTGTTAAATATTGTTATTACATAGTTGTTCTGGGCATGCCTTCTGTTTCCTTTCATTGGAATCTCCATGTCACACTCATTACGTCCGTAATGCACTTATAGTTAGAAGCAGTTTTTAAAATTTCATACATGAAAGCAATATGAAATAGTTTTTTTTTTTAAGTTAGAAACAAAGAAAGAACATCGAAATCGCAAATTAAAAACTATTATTATTATATTAAGTTACTGTTCATGCATTTTACAAATACCTGTCAATATGCCTATTTAGTGTCGGAAATGAAAATGTTCTTAAATCTCCCATTTAGTAGAATAAAGTCAGTATGAAATGACCTTACAAAGAAGCATTTTACCAAAGGATCGGATATACGCATATGTTCAGAAGGTATAATTATTTCAGGCAACTGAATATAGATTGCACCGCTTGAGGAGCCTTACGATTATCCAAATATCTTAAACATAAAAATATGGAGTGCTTATGATTCCATGCAGGAGTATCGCCATGCTGGTCACGAAGTTATCTTGCTTCTTATCTGTCGGAAAGAGCTTTTAAGAAGCTGCTTTCTTCACCACTTTTTGAGAAGTACGATCTATGGACAATAGTTGTCAATTATCATATTCTCCTTTACTTAAGAGACTTTTTTTTCCAGCTTCTGTAACCTAATTGTTAGATAATAAAATAAGCTTTTTATTGGCAAGTATCCAAACATGGCGGTTAAGCTCTGTTTATCTGTGAAAGCTTGTGCATTTTGAAATTGCAAGTTTGTACCAAATCTTAAGTGAAATCTTTTAAAAGTATATCAAATCTTCGTCATGCGTTTATCACCTAGTAATAGGGAGAATATCGTTGTTTTGATAAAATCTTCGTCAGAAAGGGTGATGGCAGAATGATGAATGTGAATTTTATTCTTGACAAGTATCACTTGAAAACTGGAATTTATGATCGCCGGTTGATGTTGGGCCAAATGTTTAAAGAGTTCTTTCTCTCTGAATGAACTCAAATTGCCTTTGCTGCGGCGTTGTCGAAAATCTTTTTCTATAAAATCTGAGTTATTTATGGAAAATGTTATTTATTTTTATCTAACTTTTGATTTAATTATGTGCACCACCAGTCAAAATTTTCTAGTTTCAAATTTTTCTAGAAATCCCTAAATTATGTCAGTCTTATTTTTCTAAATGTTGCATATGCATTCATTATTGAGCACTGTTTTCAGCTGCAATAAGAATCGGCCAAAGCATTGTGTTTCATTATTAAAAATCTCTGAAATTTGGTGGTGTTTTTGTTCAACATTTTAGCAGAATTGGGACAAAAGTGAAGAAATTGAGGCACTTGCCTCAGGTAAACAATCCATATTAGCTATGAAATGTTAAAAATTCATTTAAAAAATTAAATTTTCTTTGCTAAATTTCGAGTTTTAAATATAAGAAATTTAAAGAAACTTATTCATTATTATTTACTTATTCATAATGTGAATACAAACCAATTTCTAATAGAAAGTCCTCCACGAAGGCCCTCGCCTACTTTGCTTAGTGAATTAACCAAACTAAATCAAAAATTTATTTAATTATTAACTATGTAAGTTATTTAAAATGGGACAGAAAAATCAGTATATCTTATCTTAATATAACTTTCAGCTTGTTATTATTACCGAGCGTTTGTATCAAAAAATCAGATTTATAAGGTATCAAAGGATAAATTATTGCAGTTGGCTGAACATAAAAGCATCTTAGAGTAAATTAGTTTAAAATTGTTATGCATCTTATTTGCATCAAGTTTTGAATTCCAAGAAACAAAGAAGATAAACAAAGACTTACCATTAGGAATTGTACCACAGTCTTAGTACAGCGACTAACCTGTGTTCGAATCTCAATGAACGAGTGGCTGCATAAGTGTTTCCACGGTTTTCGCATGTATAAACTAAAAATAATGCAGTTCTCTCTTGAAAGTCCTCCAGGAAGGCACCCTTTCTTCATACAGCTCTCGTATGAATTAAACAAGCAAATAAACATTATCATTTTCTATTTGGTATTGAAAATTACGATATTTCTGCTTACTAAGCGGCTACAAGTTTAGATCTTTTAAAAGATAAATATCAAATATAATTTAGTTGTATTATATCGGAATTAGAAAGCTGATGTTAAGACTGTTTTAACGTTGTCTGTTAATTTAAAATAGTAACTTCAAGCTCATTTTCTGCCGACCTTTTTATTTCGTAACCATGGGAACGACAGTTGCGGCACTCCATTTACGTTCAGCGTGCTTCTATTTATGAAAAGCGCGCGAATAAAGGGCTGACTTTAACTACCGTCTGAAGTGAGATGGAGAAAAAAAGGTGCTGTGCGGTGATGACAGCGTGCGTTACGATGGATTTAAAAAGTATGTAACGTATGCACTTGATCAAGAAAAACTGTCAAATATGGCAACTTTCTGTATAAAATATGAATTAAGTAATGAAGTAGGCTTTGAATATATATATATATAAATTTAGTTATTAATTTTCTGTTTATGATTATCTCCTAGGAAAGGAAATATAAAACTACTGCAAATTTGTTAATACGTAAGATGAACTACTATGTTAAAACTATTAAAAACTTGTAATGAACTTAAAAGAAGTTTAAAATTTGTAATGGTGTGCATTAAAACCATACATTTTTTTAAAAAGAAAAAGAGTTGTACGTACAATAAAAATAAGATAGAACAGTACATACATAAAAAAGCAAGTCAATTATCGCTGATTTCGTTGACTTATCAAAGGGAATCAACCCTCCTCCCCCCAAAATTTCGCCATAATTTGGATATTGTCGCATTTGTGAAAGGTAAGGGGAAAATATTTAAAAAATTGCTTAGCTAAGTGAAGTGCAATATATTTTACATTTATTATATTGCTGTTTATACTATTTCAGTGTTATTTAACAAAAAGGTATTTTTAACGCTTTTATTTAAAAATTAAATCAACTGTAATTTTAATAATAGCAACTGTAATAGCTGTTTATTTAAAAACTGTAAAACATTGCATCGTTTTTCTGAAAATGTAAAGCTAAGATTAAACATAACATAAAATTTTAAGTATTATAATTTGAAATAGTTAATAATGGTGGATATAAAAGTGTTCAGCAGTCGTTATGAGCTTTGCTTTAGAACCCTTAGATTTTGATCGTTACTTATAAATCTCTAAGCAAAATCGGTTCTCCGATATAATTTCATTTTGATTTACTATGAATGTTAATTTCTTTTACTTAAATGGGATAAAAATTTTGTATTGAAATATACGTCTAAACTGGTTTTCTCCTTTCTTAGATTTCTGATTTACATATTTCTCTAGCATAACATTAAAGTATAAACGTTCACAGAAATGTTTTGACGCTAAAATATTTTTTTTAAGGATGTTCACAACAAACTGACCTTGAGAATTTTAAATGTTGATGCATTTTGTATTCAGTTTGTTAACATTTTAACGCATTAAGAAGTATGGGATTTTATATGTACTTTTTGTAAATAATAAGTAAATAGTTAGCTACAGCATTTTGATTCAGAAAAGCAGAACAGATACAAAACCGCTATAAAGACAGATTGCTTTTTGACAAGTATGTGTTCCATATAAAGTGAGAATTATATGGTTACTAGAGGGCTATAAAAACGCAGCAAAAATGAAGAAACAAACAAACGAATCAAATTCAGAAGCAGAAAGGCTTACATTAGATCCAAAAAGAAGTCTTATGAAAGTCATTTATTTACCTTAATGCCTCTTTATTCATAGATGCCTATTTTCATGGTTCCTCATTTGTTTCTCATGTCCTCCCGCCCTAAGCTGATGGCATAAGTGAGGATTCGATGTGATACGTATTTCAGGCATAGCTTAAAGGCGCCACTTCATTTTGCTTTTAATTTATGCTTTAACTAGGTAACTGAATAATATTAGTTAGAATTTTCGTAAATTTTAAAATTAGTACTGTTTAATTACTCACTTTATTTTATCTAGTTACGTTACTAAGAGAATCGGTTTTTATGGTGTAACTTAAATTACGTTCAATTAGGAGTTAAATAAGTTAATAAAACTCATCACTCTTCGAAAACATATCAGCTCCCCCCCCCCCATTTTCATATTATTTGTCATGCTAAAAATCTGTTTTCCCTATCTGTCTTGGGGTTAAATAGGCTATAAATATATACTGAGTGATTAATTATTAGAATACAGTAAGTAGCATTTATGAGTGAAAGTAGTTATTCGCAAACTGTCTAAAATTAAATTTAAAAAAAGAACTTCATTTATTTTTAAAATCTATTTCCATTTCGTACAGTGTTACGTTCTTTTAAAAATCCACTGTCATCACATTAATGAACCCTTCCCCCGATATATATTGTGTGTGTGTTTGTGTTTGCGTAACTTTTATAAAGGAATTAAGATAACTTTATAAAGACTATTAAATTTATTTTTGTAGCGGGATGCATGAAAAACCAACTGCCTCACCAGTAACCGAACCCGAGATCTTCGAATTGCTAGCTGAATGTGCAGACCACTGTACAGAAACACACATGAGAGGAATTCCTTTATTCTTACAACTTTATGAAACTCGTAATTGAATCTTAATTATGTAGCGTAAAAATTATCTGTTACGGAGTTTCCACTTTAGTTTGAAGAATACGTCTTTAACTTGTAGTTTACTCTATTTTTGTGAAATTATGTTTAAAAAAAATATCAAGAATTATGAATTGTGTTTTTTATTGTCTTTGTTAAAAGGTCTTGGAAGTACTGAACAGTTCCTTTGTAATGTCTACTAATCTCATTTTCCTTGCGTTTGAATGGTCTTCACCATAATGCGAAGTATGATTCTTCGACCATTAAAACTTTTTTCTCATCAAATCAGATCAGATGTATTGAATATTAATTCTATGTGCTTAGAAGCAGTTTGCCATGTGCATTGTTTAATTGTAAAATGTACTTGCTGTTATCATTATCTGAGGTTAATATAGCAACTATCTTCCCATTTACTGTATAATCAGTTCACGTAGGTATGGTATTAAACACGTTAAAAGTCCATAGGTTTCTTTTCTTTGCTGTATCTGATGAACAATAACTCGATATTCAATGACATCCTTAGTTAGAAGTTTTGAAGGCATTTTTTTGCTTTCGTTATCTCGTGCCTCTGAAAATCGGGAGGTCCAGAGATTGAATTCCGACGAGGCATTGCTGATATTTCATATTTACAGCTCCGAAATAAATCTAATTGACTAAGTTAACGGATTTAGTACAATAGCCTAAATATGCAGGATATAATATGAAACCGTGCAAAATATGCATAAGACTTTCAGAATACAGGAAATATTAGGAGTTACTCAAAAGTCAGTAAAATATTTATCTGAAGTCCATTTATTTTTATGAGAAATTGTTATAGAAATAACTGCGAATCGTAGCGAAATGTCGTGATTCTAAGCGTTCGGAATATTATACGCATTTCAAGATGATTCAACGCATTAAAAATCATCGGGCTGCACTTCCTGAGATAAACGAACAATAGACAAGAAATCTGTACGTTTTTTATATAATTAAGATGGAACATCAGCTTATCTTCTACTGTATGTCGGGTTTTAAGCAATTCCAACGATACCAAATCCCGTTGCCGTAAGCATCTCGATTATTTGGAACTTCGATGCTATTCCATCGGCAACGTCTTTGTTTTAAAATGTCAGGGTCACTAGTGTTCAGTTGCTGATTTTCTAAGGAGGAAAGAATTCTCCTATTATTTGAACAGTATTCGCAAATTCTTAATCGAATATCATGTTTCCTGCAGGTGACGCTCCACTTTTGCCACCTTTTGTATGCTTGGAAGAACAAAGAATGCTTCTGTGTTTTCTTTTCCATTTACATTTAGTGCGTGCGGCTTTTCCTTATTTAGAACAGGATTTGTTTTTGGCTCGGAACTGTGAAAATATAATGTAACAATTTCAGGTAAATATTTGAATAACAATACGAATGAACAAAGATAAAGTGGAACTGCGATAGATGTCTGAAAGTAAATAATAATGTTTGACAGCCATTGTACTTACTCGAGATGACGCTGTTTTAGTAGTTTAAATATTATAAAATGGTGTAAAACAATATTAAATTGCACTGTTACATTTTATCGTAAAAACCATATAAGAACGATAGAAGTACACGAATATTCAAATACTCGTAGATAAAAACTTTTTTCTTAATTCTCTCGTAAACCGAAATGACGTCAAGTGAAGCAATTTTTGTTAATTTATAAGAGAATTATTTTTCAAGATTCACAAGCCGCCAAGAATACTTGTCAAATCATATTAAATAATGAGCAAAATGTAAAGTAACGATGAAAGTAAGAGCAGTGCATTAAATGCACCGCTTGTAAACGCAGTGAAAGAGTTAGAAGTGCTGGCAATTACTATGATGCGTTAAAGTGAGTCATTGAAGATTTGATTGGGAGATACAAGGAAGTCTCGAGTGTAGCAGAATGTTATCCTCATTTGTATCCGTTACGTTACTATGTTTGCAGTTTTTCTGTCTTCCTGTCCCTTTTCAAAAGTAAAGGTTTATCGTCTGTTTTGATTGTTGTGAAAAGTTTGGAATGTTGTAGTTTGCTTAGACAGATACTTCCACTTTCATCATGCATTTCTTAGGCACTGAAAACTTTCTGTAAAATTTCCATAAATAAACATGCTGCTTCACAGTCAAAGACTTAATTTTTTAAGCGTCACATAAAACAGACGCCGAACCTTATTTTCTCTTTCGTCTTTCTTCTAAGAGCAAAAATCATCATCGGATTCTTCATTAACTGAAAAGGCACCAAGTAGGTCTATCAAAAAAGTGAAGTGAAAGAAGGTGAAATGCGCTGGTATGCTGACGAAGTCCTGAGTTTGATTGCTAACCGAAATTTGAGACTGCTTTAGAAGAGATATATGTGATATCTTAAAGAAGAAAGTTTAGTGATAGATTTTTAGCTAATTCTGTTCAACTTTAGTTACACGATGAGGAGGCTATTTGGCGTAGAGTTATTTTATGAAGTTTGGATTGGCTTTAATTTAGATCAATGATCTTCAAACTGTGCTGGGTCTCCACACAGCTCATTTAAAAAAAAAAAAATCGCTTGACTGCAAAGCTAAACTCTAAAATAATTAAGTAATATCCCCGCTGTTGTTATAGTATCTAGAGGGAGACCGCTGGTTGAATCTAACATAAATAAAGAACCTTCACAGTGAAAAAGAATCATTCAACAGTTTGTTCGCGAAAGAGTCCACACATTTCTGTTGCCCTCTAACTACAAAGTATAATAGAAAGATAGGTATTTTTTGAAGCCTGATTGACATGATATGAGCACTGGACATTCTTGAAAGCTTGACCTGTACTCTGACGTAGCAACTTCGAGGTTATCAGATCGGAGAAAAATTACGGAAATTTTAGTTTGCGGGAATATTTCCTGGAATTTTGGTTGCATAGGTTAAGCAATAGCTCAAGTTGGATGTCTAGTAAAGTCCTTTATCTCTGAAATCGCGTACTCTGCAGTCTGATTGTGGCTCAAGAAAGGAGCTTATCAGAATTGAACTAAACTTAAACACGTGCTTCTTTCTTTTGTAGGGATAAATTGTAATGGAGTGATTTTAACAATATATGTGTTTATCTGTAATCGGAGATTAATTGGCTGAATCCTCGTTCAAAACTTCCTCGTTTTTTGTTTTTTTTTTTTTTTTTTTTTTTTTTTTTTTTTTTTTTTTGTGTGTGTGTGTGTGTGTGCGCGCGCGCGCGCATTTAGAAATAATTTTACAGAATATAAATTATTTCTTTTTTTTTTTCTGTAATATTAAATTATTATTATTACTATTACTCGAAGCATAGAAATTTTATAACGAATTTTGGCTGAGTTTAACAATTGCCTGCACAAATTTCGAATTTTTTAATTCAGTAAATACGGCTTTTAGAACGGACGAATGGTTATAAAAGGTGGAAAATGTAAGATCAGCAGTCGACGGCAGTATGTGGCAGTGAAAAAATAGCCATCTATAACAAACGATGGAAGGGTATTTTCCTAAGTTTTTTCATCATTTGAAAATTTATTTACCCTCAAAATAATGTATGCGGGAAACTATTTAGCATTTAACTTCACTTGAATTGGAAATGAAGTTGAGCCAACTAGATTGCATGCTGAATATGAAAGTCATTTAATAATTGCAGCCGAAACCTGCGAAATTAAAAAGGAAGCATGCAGCCCAGCCATCCATTTTACGTATTAAAAATATTAAATGTTTTCAGCATTTGTATTGCGCCAACATAGCATACATATTATACTGAGGTTTCTTTTCGAGTTAATTATTGAACTGCTACAGGAGGTGAAGAATGCACAGTTGACGAAATGTTAATAAAATAAAATTATCCTTTAAAAATATGATGTCTTGGGAATTTTGGGGAAAATATATTAAAGAATACAAAGCTTACAACTTCTGTGATACCACAGTTGCGATACTTCAAGCAGTAACACTATTTGTGTTCACGAATTTACGTTTCATTTAAAAATCTCCTCCCTATCATTTACGATACTCTTGGATGAATCGACGGATATTGTTGGTTCTGCTGTTTTGACAGTATTGGTCGTTATTTTTTTATTTCTACCTACGGTCTAAAGAGTTTTTTTTTCCTAATCTGTCGTACAGAGAATTGCTGGATAACATTTTCGAGCTTTTAAACGAGTGTATGTGTGTGTGTGAATACGAACTACCTTGAATTTTAAATTCGCGTATTTGCACAGACGGAGTAAATTTGTTATTGGGCGCGAACAAAGGAGTTGTATAATGAATAACTGCAATTGCCTCCCATTCCTCATGTTAAACATTCTCGTTGTCGTCTTCATGGCTTCCCTGTCATTGTAAATCGAATACTGAATGCTTTAAAATATGTTTTAAACGACGTCGTAACAATTACAAATTTTGTTAAATCTAGCGAATTAAATTCATATTTATTTTCTTTTGTTTTGCGATGAATTATCTAACTACTGTAAAACCTTACTTCTATTTTAGAAGTGGTGATGGGTGTTTCGAGGAGAAATCTTGATGAAGTTAGATATTTTTTTAATGAACGTAATCATGATTATGCTTCTAAATTATGTGATGAAACGTTGCAGTTTTTGAGGTATTTATCAAACACCTTTGCCATTTTTAATGGAATTAACACGTTCTTCCAAAGCCAGTATGGCGCATGTTTTTAAAATTAATGAAAAGAATGATTGCATTACATTTAAAATTAGATATTTTCACTCACAGACATTGGACTATGTTTTGAAAAACTGGATAATTTTCTAATGAGAAATAGAGTAAATTCATAATGTAGGAAATGGACATTAGATCACATTATTTTTTTTATTTGAAAGAAACTTCGGAATATTTCTTAGTGGAAACTGAAAGAATGGCCGGTTTATAAATCCATTTCAAAAGGACATTAAATCAGATCGCTTGCCAGTGAAGGGGAGAGAAAATAATTGATATCGCAATAGGCTTGATATTTAAAATTAAATACCAGTTAAAAGTACTCTTCGAGTTTGTTGCAGAGCATCCCAAAACTTCTAACAAAAGAATAAGTATTCTCAAAGCTTTTACCACAAATTATTAGAGGGTAAATCTTTCAGCCTTTTTATAATTGAAACAAAATTTCCTATGTATGAAATTTGTGTTCAAATTTTTCAACAAAACATGTAATGAAATAATGATTATATTTTCATATTCCACATGAAATATACAGTAATGTATTTCAAATGCTTTTTTAACATTTATTTATTATTATTTTTTTAATGTGATAAGAGCTTCTCCGAAATCAAATAATAGTCTTACGGATTCCCTAAGCTGACAAAGTTTGAAGATTTCTGATTTAAATTATACGTTTAAGAAAGCTGAATTCTGTTGAGTTGTGAGTTTATTCGCATTTTAAAATAAAAAAACTAGGGCAAAACTGTCAGTCTTCAGTGATATCAGTGTATGAGTATATGCTATTATAATGAAAAAAAGAAATTGTTACCAACAAGAGATTTAAGAAAAGGCCTTTGCCGATGTTATCCTAACTTAGAAGGATTACCATATTTACTCGCATTATTTCTTCTTGTCGCATATCCCCCCCCCAGCATTTTAGCTTAAAAGTAGAAATTTCTGATTTTTGGTAGCAACTTGCGAGGCGGTGTAAATTAATAGCACAATATGTTGTAAAGTAAAAAAGAAGATTGTTGAAAGTAATAATTATTACTGTCTTCTATGACTTGCACAATGCATTTATATTAGTTTATCTATATAAATGCACTTTTTAATCTTCTAAGTTCTTCTTTTAACCCCTTCCTTCAGAAACGATATACACCGCGTGATTTTCTACTCTCGATTTTTATAAAATTAGTAAAAATAGGGAGGGATTACGCTAGTAATTAGAGTGCATTAGTTTGCGAATTCTATTTATGCATGTCTAAGGAAAATTAACTAACCCAGAATCTTAAGATTAGCTAAATTAAGAGACCGAAAAACAAATGTTAAAGATATAGCAACAAAGTTCAACCTAAGTTACCTAAATTTGCAGAACTAGTTTTAAAGATAAAATAAAACCTTCTTGTTCAGCTGCAGGAGTAAAATAGAGGAAGTCTCTAATTAACCTTCGAAACTAGTCCTGTAAATTTACGCAACTTATACTGATTCTTGTTGCTATAGTAGCTTTGTCATTTAACCCAGAATTTTGTTTTGTTAAAGGTTGTATCAGTAACATTCTTACCCTGTCATCTTTGTATATTACGTTTGCATGTTATAGAATTTCCGACACAAAGAGGTGAAGAAGGTCTTGCGTGAGCTCTTCCCACGCTTATGGTCACGGTACTTTTTAATTAAGCGCGCTAAATATTAAAAAAGCGGTAGTAGTGTGTGATGTCGTGACTTCCTGATGTTTGGTATTTAACAAACGTTTTAAATGTAAGGTAATATTTATATCCCTCATAAATGTCGATTTGTCGCTACTGATGACCATGTCCTTGAATCTAATTCTAGTGTAATAATACTTTGCAGTTTGTAGCTTTTTTCAGCCGAAATACTCGCGGGAATACGCTCAGGCTTTTGAAATTAACAAGCACTTCGGCAGCGATAAAATTTGCTGTAATTGACTGATGTAACGTTCTCACCATGTGATGTCCTTTAATTCCCCAACGGAACTGTCTTCACTCAGCCTTGATCTGATGGAATTATTAGAACGCTATTTGTAATAAAGAGCAAATTAGCACTCCGTAATTAAATTGGAGGATTGCCGTGCTCTTCGTATATCGAATAAAATTGTTTACTGCGAATACGATGAAAATCGGTAGTATATTATAGGAAATTTCTGTAATCATATCATTTTAAGTTATTTCAGAACAAATTCTTGAAGCATCTGTAGCGGAGACTATTACGTGTCTTTTCGTTACATTATACGAAATAAATATTTCTGTTGTGTCGTGAGTTAAGTTTTCAATGGATCTGCGTAGCATTTTAATAGAAAAATATTCCTTCGCGTTACTTTCTTTAGTAATAGTTTGAGTTGTAATAAGTAGGTATATCAAATTACGGACAGTGTGTGTGCATAGATACTTATGTATCAATGTAAATAAATAAACAGACAGACAATTTTATAGTGTTTGTTCGTAAATGTAACATCTCCCCCTCCTCCACGGCTTTAAAATGAGGGTACAAAAACGTGCCTTGTTGTGTTTTGCAGCAGTGGCGTTTCCAAGCATATAGTTTTGGAAGGGAGTGAAGACTGAAAAATGCTAGACTGCAAAAGCTCTACAATTTGACGTTAAAAGGAAATAAAAAGAAAACACTTAAATTCTTTTGTGTTTTTACTTCCTTGTACGAAAAAAGGAAGTATTGTAATCGCGAAAAATTTCAAGCACCATATTTCAACGAAAATATCTATTTTGACCGCTATCGAATACAATTTAACGCTGTTTTTGAGTGACATTCATACGTAAGGACAGAATAAAAGACTCTTCTCCCTCCCCCCCAATAATTATAAAACTGAGTTGAAATGGATTCTGAAGAGATTTTTTCGTTGTGTTTGTGTGTACGTACGTGTGTATGTATGTACCTCACATAACCCAAAAACGAGTAGCCTCAGAACTTTAAAATTTTGTATATAGAGCTGCTATAACATGTAGATGTGCACTTCGTATTTTGGTTGCAATCGGCCGCACCAAAAGTATAGAAATGTATGTATGTATATATATATATATATCCACTTCGTTACTCGGCTCAGTGAGCTCAGTTTCTTTATTCTCATAAGTTTGTAAATTTTGCATTTTTTGCTTTAAAAATGATTGAATTATGCTGTCCTTGTCTTTCGGCTAAGATTTTTATGCCCTTAAACTGCATGCAATAATTGTAGAATTATCAACAATTTAAAAGTGAACTTTAAAGATTGCATTTATTCTATTTTGGTTTATGCGCTATCGACGAAGTAGATTTAATTCAAAATTCGTTAACTGTTACTTCAATATGTTTAAATGAACTGCTGGAAAATTGCGTATAATTTAGTATTCCGTACGAGGAAGTCATGTGGTGTACACATCAGATTTTTTTCATGTAAGATTATGTGTTCTGATTTTATCCTGATCACTGTTTGCTTTCTTTGTAGTTACGTCTCTTTTTCCTGCTTATATTTTTTCGTATAATATGTAGAATTATGTATATTCTAGACAACAACACATATGGGCTTCAGGTCTTGATTACTGGCATGACGGTCGAGTACAAGTCTAGTTTTGTCCTTGCGAAGCAATCAAAGATTTCGCAAACAGACTTTCTTTTTGCAGTGGACGAAGGCAATACTTTTGTTAACGCATTGTTGTAATCCTTGTATTGTAGGAACTTAGAGAAAGTCATAACTGCGTAGTGTTTTGGCATAATGCTACCTGTGTTTTTCTCTGTTTTCTCGGGATTGTTTAGAAGACTGGTATTTCTTTGATTCTTATATATCCCTTTAATGCTGAAGAGCGAGTGAGAATTACCGATCATCTTTATAACAAATTCATTTCAGATCGTTTAAAAATAATTAAACAATATTCGCATTAATGACAAATTTGGACCGTGTTTTTAATGCGTTCTGGTACGTAAATGACTGAGAGAAAAGCAAATTTATAAAGAAGATATTGTTCAAGTTATGATTTTCTTTTTTTACGTTTCCGTAATCAAAGAAGCTGGAATAACTTCGGCCTTTTTTTCGTTGCCTCTGCTTATCACTCAGATTAATCTAGCATGCGAAGAAATTAAAGTATCTCAGGAAAATATATTGCAGTCTGAAATTTTCTTGATTTACAAAATTCTTTTGAAGTATACGTGACTGCAATATATGAGAATGTAAAAGAAAGAATTTCGTTAATAAATTAATTACAGCGGCTTAGAAATAGTAAAAAAAAATCCTATTTTTCGTTAATATTTATTATCTATTATTAATTAATATTTCATTATTTAAGTGATCTTTTACATGGCTGTATTTTATGTTAACAGGAAATTTTTATGACATCGATTCATATGGCTGGTTCTAGAGTTACCCTCCATTCCTGTAAATTTTCTTCCCCTGCCCGTTTCCCCCCCTCAAATCCGTTGAATACATGAGTAGATTTCGTTTATGTTTAAGTAAGAATCGAAATCTAAATTGTTTAATTTTCTGACTGTAATTTCGTTGCAAATCCTAGTCTCATTTAACATTTGACTGTTCTCTGCCTTCAATTAAATATCACCCAAGATAATTTGGACTTTTAAAACTTTTTGTTTCGTGTTTTGCATCTTGTAACCATTGTAAGAAAGATGTATCAAGCTGCTAGGTATTCTCGCAGGTATCAAGATTTTAAGGAAAAAGCGAATTAAATGTACCATTGAAATTGATTATGGTAATAGTGGAAAAAATTTTATTGATGATGGTTTTAATAACAGTTTTCATAAGACATGATTATTAATGTTTCAACCGAAGAAACAGTGTCCCTGCTCTTTAAATTTTTAGTGTAACGTCTTATATGGAAAGTGCAGTAATTTCTTCTTCTTATTCTTGCTTTTCTTGTTATTTTTGCCTTACGTTAAACACTAAAGCTAACGGACTTCGCAAATAGCTCTTCCTTTCAACAACGCTTATTTCATCATTCTCAAATCTTTTCTAAAACCTCTTAAGACTGAACACAATCATGTGTAATTTGGAAAATAGAGACGATTCCAGACTAATGGTAGTTCTTTTTATCTTGCTTTCTCAGTTTCCACGTCTATTGTTCCCCCTTCCACGGTGTCAGACTCAAACTAAGATGTTTTACGAGGCGTTTACCTTGCACAGGGCATTAGTCTGTGACTTTTAGGAAATGAAAGATGCATTGTTTTCAGCTTTTTAATTTTATATTTGATGTTCGCGGAACGATACTTTACACTGAAAAATCAAGCTGATGGAATAATGGAACGCAGAAAGTTATTCAATTTTTAAATACTATCTCTACATTAATTGTCTGTGAAAATGATATTCTTTCCATAACTGGTGGGAAGCATGTGTTTTGAAACACTTTCATAAAGATAAATTAAATCGAAAAACCGATAATATTCTCTTAATCTTCTGGTTAGTAGTTGGTCCCTCTGAGGAGGGACAGCTTTACTCTTTTCATTCAGGCTTCATTTCATACTTTGTGCTAATCAGTGGGAAGTAGTGATGTTCTTGCTCGAAAACGTTATTAAAATTGTAGATATTCTTAACTTTCATTTCTAAGGTTCAAGAGACTTTTGTATAATCCATGTAATTAAAATGCCTCCCGGAAGTGAAACTGCATTGTATGTCTATAAATTCTCCCTTCCCGCACTTACATCCAGTGATCGAATAAGAGTGCGAATTATGTGACTACAAATTTGTACTGAGATACAGGTTCGCATGAAGTGTACGTTTATTTGAGACTGAATATGAATTTTCTTAGTATACTTAATTATTTTCTTATCTTCGTAATCAGTCCTGGGTTCTGGTTGCTTTTTCTCCATTTGGTGGTGTTGTATTTTTATGAGGTAATTGGTACTAAACTTCTTTTTTTTTTTTTTTGCTAAATGTATCGTAATTCTTGATCAGAATTTTTTATTGGAAAACTTCGCTAGAGAAGATCCTTTCTTTAAGAGTTATCTTACATTGACTCGAGGGGATTTCAATCTCTCGATCTTGTTTGCCTGTCGTCTAGCACTGTTTCACAGTTGAGCACGGAATTTTTCCTTACTCATATATAATTTTAATTTTGCTGACTGCAGTAGTTTTCTAAACATGGAGCAATTATTTATTTTGGGTATGTGTTTTAAAAATGAAAACTTTTTTTAAAGGACATTCGATAAGTTAATTAATTCGATAGTTATTCGGGTGTAGTCGGCTCTTTAATTCATATTTTAGTGCCGTTGTATGTGTATGTTCTCGGAACTTATCGTAAGTAGAATAATAGTCTTGCAAAACAGATTATTTAAGTGATACAGGAATAAATTTGTCTGTTGTTATTACTGTTACGTATTTTTATTTCTGTTTTTACAATTATGTTATAAGGTACTTTCTTCCTTCTTTCCTCATGCCTTCATGGTGTAATTGGAAGCGTGTTGGACGCGTATTCGAGAGGTCCAGTGTTCGAGTTCCGGCAAGGACATTGCATATTTCTCATGTTTCCTTCTTAGAAATAGCCTAATGTCTCTACAATGCAATAAATCCGGTCTAATTAGCTACTTTTTTTGCACCTTTCTAAAAAATTTGATCAGTAGCCACTAATCAATTTAAAAACTATAATATTATAAGTTAGTATACCTAAACAGTGAAATGAAGAATTATGTCTTCAGTTAAATGAAATAGTTGTCTGAAGGCGAAGAAGTGGGAA
Organism: Stegodyphus mimosarum; assembly: GCA_000611955.2. Lineage (NCBI taxonomy): Eukaryota > Metazoa > Arthropoda > Arachnida > Araneae > Eresidae > Stegodyphus > Stegodyphus mimosarum. The sequence continues at coordinate 1,440,309 of KK113457.1, forward strand.
GACTAAACCAAAGGGAAAATCCGATTATCCTATATATATATATATATATTCATACACACACAAACACACAGAGTATTCCACCTTCTTGATGATTGATGTTTTTCGATACGTCTCCCTTCGGGATTGATAGATTGATACGAAAAACCACATCAGTCACTTACGCGTTCATTCCGCAGAATTTTTTCAAGCTGAACCATCCAACTTCAGACATCTGGGGGAATTCTGGGCGCGTTTTCGCTCTTTCTGTTAATCCGTATTTCCGTCTTCCTCTCCCCTCTTTTTATCTCTGTCTTTCCCAATCAAATTTTATAATTGCTTTTAATTGCAGTAGTATACTCCACTTTTCACACAAAAGTAACTATACCTTCGCCTCAATGGATAACATATAAGTAGCTTTTATTTTTAACCTCACTTGCTCATGAATTCTCATTGCGTAATTTCAGTTCCTGCGTCATTAATTCTAAACATTGCTCTCATTCTGCGAGTGTTTATTATTAATGGATAGAAATTAACTGCCATTGAAAAATGCGTATTCATTAACCTTGTACAAATCAAAATGACGTACTCTTATGAATGTAACCTAACAAATTATATGCATTTCGGTTTGATTCAACGGTTTTTTTTTTCTATCACCTTTTCTTTATTATAAGAATTTTTGTTTAAATCAAGTTTCATGTGATAAGCAAGCAAATGATGAGGTATTAACGATTATTAGGGTAACATGTGTATATATATATATACACACAACTTCTTAGAAAATATGTATTCTAAGGTAGTTTTTGAATTATTAAGCATATAGATGTTTTTAAACCTATCTTAGAAATAGCATTTCCGTGAATGGCTGATAGATTAGAAGTTAGTTAGTTACTGTTGATCATTCCTAAAGACTTAATTATTTCACAAAATCTCATCTCAAGGTTACATAGGTAATTTATTAGAGAAAGTCAAGGTCTTTCAAGGGCAATTGCAGTAAAAAAGACGGTTATCTCTCTCCATTGACGACACGAAGTCGTAACGTAACTGCAAGACAAATTACATCTAACTTTGTAACAGCCACTAGCACAAGAATAAACAGAGCTATTGCTTTCTGAAATCTACAGGAAAATGCGCTTAATGCAAAGCGAATAATTTGTAGTATGTATGTGCCTCTCGTTTCTCCCCTTCCGGATTGGAGTGCTGAAGATAGTGTTTCTAGCTTTGACGGTGAAGTCCAAATCACTGGCCCTGATTTCGCTTTAGCGATAAACAAAGGGTCAGTTTAAATATTGACGCTGAATGTAATTTGATGGAAAAGATATGAGACATTATATAGAATGTGTGTGAAAGACTGCATGTCATAGCGATGATCTGCTTGGCTGAAGAAGAATTATGGTAAATGATCTCGCCAGTCTGCGCGTTTAAGGGATTTCGTAAGCGATCAGAGGCCCGTAAAGAGGTCCTACATAACCGACTTAAGCTCTTTAGTGAGTCTGTAGTGCCTGAATTTTTTCGACTTGATTACCTTTCTAGAACTTATCAACCCTCTGTATAGGAAAAATAACTTGAAAATATCTCTCTGCGAATTAACCACAATGCACTCCATAACTCAGTCTTGTTGAAACGTAAGATGTCTTAGAGCATTTGTCGTAGCACACCGTTTTCCTGCCTAGAGTTCAAATTTAGATTTATTTCCAAAACTTCGCGGGAAAACCTTCCTTTCCCCATGCCTTCGTGGTTTAATTGGAAGCATAATAGACTCGTTTTCGAGAGTTCCAAAGGTTCTGGCGAGGGCATTGTGCATTTTTCACATCTCATGCTTCAAAAAACCGAATGACTTTATAACGTCTTCCATGCATGTTCGTGAGTGCTTAATGATCGCATTGCTAACTGTTCCTATCTAGAATAATGGGGATGCATAATTTATGCTTTCTGTAATCTTATGTGTACTTCCTGTACAAATTTTTAGCATTTTATATACCACAGAGCAAGCGTTGTATTCAAGTTTGTGTGAAAATACACAGCATTCCTTTTATCCATCGCGAACGAGATGAGTTTTCTAATTTGTCAGTTAAGTGTGTGTTTCAGTGTATATGCATATAGCGGAGAGACGTTGGGAAAAAGTTATTTATTGCTGTCATTCATAATTGCTCGGAACGACGAAAAAATACAGCTGTTGTTGATCAGCAGAGCAGAAGATGAGTACAGGTCCCCCACGTCGCCGTCAAAATGAATTTTAATTGTGTATTAACAAAGTCTTGATGTATGTATCGATAAAACTTGAAATCAACTTAATAAAAACAATTAAAATGTGAGTGAAAAATTTCGATTTAGTAGATGCGCATTTCCTGTTTAATTCAGACTTTTTTTTTTTTTAACCCCGCCACCTCTTTTTGCTTGCAAAATCTCACTGTACTAAATGGGTCATTCGATCTTCGCCCGGTCCTTCCTGGGTTCAAACATTCATATAATCTATTAAATTGCGAACAGTAGTTTAAATGCGAGTAATTCGGTCTTGTGAACTTATCAAAAATAAATCGATAATACTTTTTTCCCATGTTCTTTTTCTTTTACGTTTGATTAAGAATTGTAATACTTGCTGTAAAGCCGCATTTTACCCGATATCTTTTGGAAGGATGGGATATCTTTTCCGATATCGAAGATGAATGTTTAATAACTTTGTTTGACGTAATATATTTCAGTACCTTTAGCTTGTCCAAGTATAGGCTATTTAATCATAAAAAACAACACTCACGTTCGTTATTATCCACCATCCTCTGGTCGCTGAACCACTAATGAGTTGGATTGGGTAATATAAAATAAATGACGCATACACACAGGAAACACGCCTGTAGACTTTCATTGTTATTGCCTTTCACTGCGCTTGCAGATGTGATGTGGTTTCTGATTTAGTATGACACCGACTACTTAAGATGAGCAAGCGGCTTAATAGTTAATAGCTGAAGATGTGTGAGAATTAGTGAATGAATTTATGTTACTGAGAAAGATTGAAGATGCTGCATTTTGTGAACTAATTCGTTCTCGTAACAAATACTGTCTAAATATGATTTATGAGTATGGACGTCAGTGAAGTTTCATAAATTGACTTATTATTGAGTTTCAGGTGCTAGCAACAGAAATCGTTACAATTGCAGTCATCTGCGCCATTGTTGTTATTTGAATTCGGATATCTGAAAGGGAAAGACTAATGCCTAGTCCCAATATACGCTATGTTAAAATTGCTAGGACTCAAGAAATTCTCCAAAATGGAATTTTCTGACTTTTAGTTAGCTGTTTGCTGTTATTGTTTGTAAAATGTAGTTTTCCGTTAATGTAGTTAAATATTTGTTGCTAGAGCTTATTATTAAAAATTTATGTCTGTCTGTTTGCAGAGAAAAAATAAATTCTTTTTAACTCTAAAACACTTCTTTTGTCGAAGTACATGTTTCATTTATATTTAAGCAACAGTGTTTCAGTGTGCTTACTGCTGCGTCGGCACAGAGTCTTGTTTTCACGATTGCAAAATGATACACATTTTCGAGCCAAATGGATATATTTTTTGTCTTGAGCAAATAAAGTGCAAGAAAACTTCCTAGGCTGATCTGAATGATTAGCATGAGCTGACTCATTCCTGTGCCTTAGCGTTCGAATAAGAATCCTGGTTAACACATGGGCGTTTGTGAGTCCTTTTGCGAAATATTGTTCTATATGTGAAGCTTGGAGGGTCGAAAATTAGAAATGAAAGGCGAGAGCTGCGAATAAAGCTTCATGAATTAACTTAGTCATATAAAGCTTTAAAATCACTTAATTTGTTGATTTAAATGTAGCTTCCCCCCTCCCCTTTATCGGACGAAACAGTTTAAAAAGAGTGAAATGGCACACGATCGGAAGGAGGGGAAGTTTTTAGGGCAATTTTAACTTTTTTTTTTCTTTTATTATTTTCAGTTTGAAGTAAATTTACATGCTTGTTATGTTGTGCATTTTACAGTTTCAACACTTACTCATAAGCAGATTCCGAGCTCAAAAAACGAGAAAAAAACAAAATTTACATTTTTATCAGTATTATAGTTTTCTATACTGGCCTACCAGTGGTCAAGTGACTAAGACCGCTGAATACTGGTAGCTCTACGGGCTTTGTATCCTGACAGACAGGCTGGTTGCTTACATATTTTTGTGATCTTTCACTTGTGCAGCATACATACGAGTCCGTTTCACTTAGAAAGTTTTTCACGAATGCATCCCTCTCCTTAGTCAGATAGCCTTTGTGTGTTTTCCGTAATCAGGTATAGAAACACTTTGTCTAGTGAGATACAGCAATTGTTAACTAAATAAATCTAAATCTGACTCCGCGGTGGGATGACAGTTCATGCAGTACTAAGCTAACTGGTAAATCACTGATATTTTTTATCAGTGAACCAACGCCGTATCGTGCGGGAGTGAATGGAGTTGGTATTGGGATTCAAGACGAATTTGCTAAACTAAATATAATGCTCCCAATATAATTTTAAGTTCAGCAACCTTGTCTGATATCACATATTTAAGTCGCCAGCTGTAAAAGTCTCGATTGTTCAATTATAGAATTACCAGTGTCAAAACCTTGAGGAATATAGGAAGAATATGGATAATTATGTATATCATGCAAGTATTTGTTATGATTCTGGTAACTGGAGGCTTCAGTGGTTAAATAATCTATCGGATAAGCTGGAGGATCTTACACTGTAAAACTGATGCAGACTATTTGTTCTATGATTGTGTGTTTTTATTATCGCGATTTTATATTCGCACACTAGTATCGAGCATAAAAGTACCCCTCTGCAAAAAAAGTAAATTTAAAAATTTTTTCCCGTGTTCATTGCATTCTGAAACTAAGTGTTAAATTTTAGTTGGTTTAAGTCTCAGCTCTGTAATTTTATCTAATATTCTGTGGTATGGTTGGTGCTGTAAGTGATGTGGGGTTAATAGTAAATTATTATTTAGTGCGGATTTTTCCGGAGATATACAAAATGCGTTTCTTTTTCAAATTTTAAAAGTGAATATACAGTCATTGTTTTGATTTTATTTGTTACTAGCTGTTGGTCTGAAACCGAAACTGTGAACCAAAAAAAAGCAGTTGAACTTTTTGAAGAGAATTTTTGAGTTACACTTAGCAACCATAATTTGACACCTGGGTATCTTTTGAAACTGCCGTCAGGTTTTGTTTAATTTTATATGTGAATAATTTGAAAATAGTAAAAGATAGTTCAAGTATTGTGTAGAAATTTATGAAGGGGTCAAGTATTTTAGTATTTTGCATATCTGGGCGGAAGACTCGTCTTATACAGAATAGTGACAAAACTCAACTGCATTTACACAGTACAGTGATTAGATGAAAAAAGAACTTGTTAAATTAAACGTAGTTAAGTGTTCATAGGCAAATTAACTTAGTCCAAAGAGGCTTTGTCCTTGAAGGACTATTGTTTTCGTTTTGCGATTTTGCGTTGGAAACATTAAAAGTCTGAATCACTTTTCAAACTGTTGCCACAAAATATTGCAGAACTGTATTATATTTAAAGAAATTAAGTAATGAAGGATCTGCATAAATGTATGTATATTTCTCCAAATGTGATAAAACAACGGTACCTAGAACCATCCAGTTTTGAATAACGTACGTTTCCACCCGAATATGCGCATCTGGAAGCCCGAATTTGGAATTTGTTTTATTATCTATTTCGTATTTTGTAAAACTTTAACGAATTTTGGATGAACAAGCTCAAACGATTTAAAAGCGAGCAATGGCAACACTCTACGGGGGAAAAAAACCTTTTTATCTTAAGCGCGCGGAACTGTGTATCAGAAATTCTACAGCTATACTCATTTTAAAATTATTTTGCGATATTGCTGTTGAACTGAATTTTATGGTTTAAGTGCGAGGAACATGATATTTAATAAATAAAGGTAACACACAAAACGTTAAAAAACGCCCGTTTGGACATAATTTTTAATCTAAAACGTTT
>KK113457.1:1447003-1491059 GCA_000611955.2 Stegodyphus mimosarum
ACTCTTTCGATGGAATTCATAATAACTTTTTCATATACTATATATACCTACTGAGGTGGCTAATGACACATTGAGTTTCCACTTAAGTTCTTTCGTTGTTTTCCTTTTCAGGGTTTCTAGGATTCGCAGTTCGGATTTCTTTGACTCGCAATAACACTGTCACCCGCAATAGCTGCGTTTTCAATAGACCGGCTGGATCTAGAGCTTGGTGGTTTAATATATGCTGTCGAACCTGGGTTTTGAAATTTCTTTATCAATCTGCGAACTGTTTTTTCATTAGGTGCACTTTCACGTCCAAAGATTGCGCGAAACTTCCTAACATTCTTGTAAAGCATTTTCATAATCAAAACTTACTGTTCTTTCGCGTAATATTCCGTATCTACTGAGCTGCAACGAATCTGCGAAATGAATTGCCAACGATAAAATGCCAGTGTTTCCAGATCGAATCAAACCCGACCTTCTTAAGTCGGAATATTTGCCTGTTTTAAAAATATATAAATATTTTCCATTTTCTAAAAATAAAGTATTTTGGGGAGTATATTAAATCCGGAGCTTTTGTTGGAGCGCCCTATATAAACCTTTTATTGAATAAACGTTATAAAAAAGTGCATTTTGCATCTTACCTTGAGAAGCCGGTGAAGCACACGCTTCAACGAAGGCACTGTAAAAGAAAGGTGTTTCGGTGACGAAAATGGGTATCATGCGAAAAGATCAGAAAAGGTTTTAAAAGAATACACCTGTAAAATTACGAGAAGTAAACTCAGATTATATCTAATGAAAATAAATTTGAATGGAATTTATAACCATCTGAATGCAACTACTGTTATGAAACAACTTCAAGCGTGTTCAGATGTAATTATTGAAAACAGATAAATGTTTTGTATTTTATTTTTTTACGTTTTTCCTACAATATGCCTCCTACATTAAAAACATTACCTAAAATTATCAAAACATTTCACGGCTTTCCGAATTAAGTAACCATGATCATCAAACCGAAGTAACATCTATATAGATATCTGCCGTACGTAAGCTTTGCACGTTTAAGACTTCGAATCAAGATGTACATTTGCAATGCAGCTAAATGCTTCCTCTAATTTCATCTATCGGTATTGAATGCATTCTATGCATTTTTATTTCTCTTTCCTGGGAAAAGCTGCGTAAATTTGGGAAGCCCATTTCTATGTGCGAATGTGTCGTCAATCACATGGAACAGCCATCCATAAGAAATCCGTGATCGTGGCTTCCCAGCTATTTCGCAGTTTCTTCTGCATCGCGGTCATGAAATAATGCAGAAGGCGCTCACAATTACTTGTCACCTCCTCGCTTGTGTTATCCATCAGCAAAACGAATGGCTGCCTGATTAATTTGTATGAGGTTGGGAATCTCCTCTTTCCCATACGGTGAGAGAAGAGAAAGTTTTTTCGGCCGCTAGAGAATTCTTATGAGATTGCTGTTCATTGTTGAATTTAGTTGATTGGCCATGGGTGATGAATTCGTTCAGACCCAACTAATAGGATTGTTTATTCTAGACTTGTAAAAGAAAATTAAAGAAAAACTCAAAACCGTGCATTCGTGTACGCCTGTGCTTTGTTCCCAAGTCGAAAGTTAAACTGCGAAACAGTAATAGTTTTGTTAACCAGGCGTTTAACGGATTGACTACAAGAACTAATGTAAATATAGGCCAGTTTCCGTTAGAAATTCGCGTACGAATGAATTACGTTAGAAATAGCCTTACGTAACCTTAATCTTCATTTGCTCAGTAGTTTACTCGGTATCACTGGAGTCAGTCGCCTTAAGGCATGCCTATAAATTTGAAATAGAGGGGGGGGGAGAAAAATTTGAAAGGTTTCAGATTTTAAATTATGTCTAAGTGGACTTTTTTTAACATGTTGTGTGTTACCTTTATTTATTAAATATCATGTTCTTCGCACTTAAACCATAAAATTCAATTCAAGAGCAATATCGCAAAATAATTTTAACTGAGCATATCTTTAGAATTTCCGATACACAGTCTCACGCGCTGGAGATAAAAACATTTTTTCTGTACAAGTAGCACGGCAACGTCGCAAACGCGTCGCGGATCATGTTGCAAAAACGTTGCAATATGTCGTCTTATGCAATGTTGCAATATGTCGTCAGATTATTATGGAAGTTGATAATTATCCAGAGAGGTATGAGCATTTCTTTATAAATTATACTGTAGATGGAATGGATTCATTAAGTGTGGCATATGTGCTTCACATATAGTGCTCTGTGTTTGTACTGTAAGCATAATACATTGTATTTGCACCATACATGTAATTGCTAAAAAAAGGCTATAAAATTTTCTTGCCATATATGGTGCATAATGCTCTGCACTTGCACTACATCGTTATGCGTTGCAAAGTTATTGTTTGAGAAAAGGCAATTGGCTTGGCATACGCATAGTTTGAAATACGCTATATTGTTCATACCATATATTCCGCCGTATAATAAGCACTTTTAATACAAGAAATAAAATTGCAATTTACATGTGTTTGTTATATACTGGATATAAAAATGAGGCAAAGATGAGCTGACAAAAATTAGATTTTTACATGTACTCAAATGCTGTTGATTTAACAGAAAGAACATACCTTATGAACTTAAAAATTTTCATGGTTGGACTTGCATGAAAAATTTGTTATATGAGTCTTCTGTTATAGCTTCAGGCACATCGAATTCCATTTCACCATAACTGTTAATCTGATCCATAATCATCTTCCAATCCATCTGGATTTTTAGATAGTGTTGTGTGCGCACAGGCTCATAATAAATAAAATGCACAAGTCTGATACTAGATTAATAAAATTATTCTTATAAAAAAAAATTTAATAGAATGCTGGAATTTTCCTCAGAGATATTTGTACAGGTGTTCACGGTATCACACAGTATAATCAGTAGTTATACTTCACACTACTAAAAATGTTAAAACACAACACAATATGTCGTCTTTAAGACGCCCACATGTCCGCGCAACTTCACTGTTTTACAACCGTTGCAAAGATGTCTTTATTACGGCTTCGCAGATGAGGTTTTTGTCACGTAGATGTCGCTATTGCGTCTTTCTCAGGTTATATTTTGGTTGTGAAAGAATCGTCGTGTCACGACGTCTTAACGACGCTCAAATGTTCGCAGAATTCCACCTTTTTGCAACAGTTGTGAAAACGTCGTTATTATATCCTTGTGTTACATATTGATTTATGCACAAAAATAAGCTTAATAATTAATATATTTTTCTTCTTTTTTAAAATTTTGTATTCCTTGTATTTTTCTAAAGTTTAACTATTTTATCATTTCCTGAAAACCGGAAGATAATACATTTTTTTTTTTCTCTGTAGAGTAAATATGGATAATTTTAAAGAGGCAAATATTCAAAAGAAATTAAAACTTACGAGCCTGATACTACATTGTAAGCATTCAGTATAAAAATAATGTACTATAAAGTATGGTTAATTTGCATCCTTAAGAATAACTGTGTTAATGTAAAACACCAATAACAAGATATATTAGTTTTCAGCAGTTTATTATACGATAAGAATACGAGTAATGTTAGAAAACAATTACATTATTTAACTATAAAGAAAACACATAAATACAGAATTTCTATCAAAGGTATTAAATATATAAATTCTCACAAAATTATCAATGCCAGCGAAACAAGGTATCTCAAGAAACATAAAATGAATTTATTGTTTTCATGTACTGCAGTTTGAAACAAAGTGCGTAATATTAACAAACAAATATCTGTTAACAGTCTGTCCATTGAGTTATAGATAGTCCATAGGGTTAGTTATAGTCCATAGAGTTAATTAAATCATCTGCAAATAAAATACATATATATGTATATATAATCATTTTTTTTAAATTCATCAACATATTTAAATATCCAATACATGACAACTAGGCAGTTAGCATGAGATTTTTATAGCCTAACAATATAGCAGTCTACAATAGATTAATTCCTTTAACTAATCATTTTCTGAAATTTTTTGTTACCCTAAGAGAAAAAAATGCAAAAATAACTTTAGATGAAATTGAGTATATATTTTTTGAAATATTTCCCATACCTCTTAAAGTATTTTGAGAAAAAATTTCATTTAAAAACTCATGAGGAAAGCTTCTGAATTTGATCGAATTTTCGATGAAATACTTGCATGCATGTTTATCGAAAAAACATGCTTTTCAAGATTATGTTACTTAGTTATCCATATGTGTAAAATTGGCAATGGTTATGAAAAGGTATAATTCTAAAAATTTAAGATTTTTTTAATTTTGAGATTTTTAGTTTTCATTCAGATATTTTTCTAACGTATTTAAACATGGTTTTCCATGAAAATTAAAGGAAGTATAATGTTATTTAAAACAATACTGATAAAAATATATTTGGGGTGTGAAGAGTACAGAAAGCTCTCCGAATAATTTCGAAAGTGAATTAACTTTAGATTGTAAAACTAGTTTTGAATCAAATAAAGAAACTAAAAATTATGATTAAATTAAAAATATAAAATGTAGGTTATTATCCAGAAATCTTAGCTTAGTGAGAGCTGCTTTACTGGAGAACTTTCTAAGCGAATAGATAAACCGTGAAAAAAAAATATACGCAGCCGTAAACGATAGCACCGAGATTTAAATTGAGGACGAAATACCAATGATTTCGGATTTCACTCATTTGTCTGGTTAAAAGCAAAAGCATTAAAGGTCAAGGGAAGCATCATCTTTTCTCCGCTGATTGATATGCAGTACTAAGTTACCTGGAAGATTCCTAAGAAAATATCATTAAATAAGCTGTTATTAGCTAAGTCTATCATACAGCGACAAAATGGGAAACGTATATAGCATGTAACAATATTTATTGCAGAATTTTAATTCAACCTTACTTCTAATTATATATTATTCGTTAAGTAGCCTTAATTATTTTCCGTACTTTAAACTACATTTTTTTAAGTAACTTAAATTCGAAGTTACGATTATTTAAGATTTCATCATTTCTTTTATTAATCCTTTAGTATGTAAGTGAGAGTAATTATGAAAACAGTGGTTGTTATAAATATATAACAATAATAGTGGGTTTTAAGTAAATAAAACTTAGTGAGACATAAATAAAAGTAAAGCTATATACGCGGGTAAAAAAAAGCGCTTCAGATTATAACAGCTTTATCGCATTCTTTTCCGTTAAATCTCAGAGATAGCTCTGCAAAATAGCCATATCATTTCAAAGATATTAAATGATTACTATAAAAGCTTCTTTACCACATATTATGAACATACGTAAACTTTTTTCTTTTAATTTCAAAAATAACGATATCTATCAAAATACATGCAGTAATAAAACTTTTTAACAACGTAACACAAAATGGTTAATTATAACCATAAAAATGTTAGTGTTTCTTTAATCGCAGGAATTCATTAAATTCATAAACTCTAACTGAAAACGTTCCATTTGAAAAGTGTAATATTAATCAAAGGCTATGTAACCGTAAACCGTTAACAATGTAATACTAAATGCTCAATTATTTACAACTAAAAAGTTAAGTTTGTCCATTAAAAAAATTTATTTATATTGATTGTAGCAGTTGCGTAAATGTACAAACTTCAGCTTAAAGTTAGAGCAGTATTTTAAAAAATAAAATTTATCAATGAAAATTTTGACGAAAAATTGCGTAGTGAAGCATTTCATTGTGAAATATTTAAGTTTCAGATAATTAAGATAAGAATGTTTCTTATTTTAATTTCAGTCACCTGAAACGTTCATGACAGTATCAGTTTAATATTTTGAGATTTTAATTTTGCTTGCTTATTAATATAAATTCGACAATTAATAATTATGGCGAAAACATATTATTTTACACTCATGTCCATAAATTAAGGATAATGCAAAATCAGGCAAAGGAAGAGTTAGAAGCAAAACAAATTTAACTTATTTGTAAAGTTTATTTATTAAACAAGAGGTAAAGAGAAAAAAAAAGATGCTATATGTTTGATATTATTAAAAAAATTAGCGATTTTTTCTTCCTGGAGCAAATTACAAAACCTATTTACAAAAATACCAATATTACATGGTTGGTATGATTGTTAATAAATTGTATGTCTCCCAGACGATGCAATACAGTCCGTACGACGCCTAGGCATGCTGAGTATCAAATTATCGATCTGATCTTAAGTGATAAGTGACGGTGGACGTGGGCACTGTCCCTTTGCCATACGATTAATCAGTACAGCACCACGTCCACCCTTATCTAGAGCAAGCTTGGATGGAGCCACATACGCGCCATGCACCGAGCACCCAGACCCAGCATCGGATCCATCCCAGGAGCAGTCCAACTGACAAAAGGCCCCCGGGGCATCCGCCATCCAACGGCCTAGGCCCCAGCGCTTATTGAATTCCATCCAGAATGACGTCCCGATAGATTTGGCTTGTCATGGTTCCAATTAGAAAATGCAGGTCAGTTCTGGAACCCAGAATAATTTCACCCCAAACGAGCACTCCTGCACCACCGTAACGGTGTCGTTCGATGATGTTTTCTTGGTGGTAACGGGTACCCGGAGCTCTCCATATGAAAGTCTGGCGAGAATCAGACTGGAAGCTAAACCTGGACTCGTCGGAAAACATCACACAAGCCCACTGTTGCGGTGTCCGCAATGCATGCTCTCTACTCCAGGCTAACCGTAGGCGACAGTGAGTTGCAGTAAGTGGGACGCATCTGACAGGTCTACGAGCATATAGACCAATCTGCCCTAAGCATCTGTACACGGTCTGCCTTGAAATTGTCGTACCAGTGGCTGAAGAGAGCTGGCGAGAAAGGTCTTAGGCTATGCTGCGCCTGTTTCTTTCGGCAGTAACTGCCAAATACCGGTCCTCATTCGGCGTTGTAACTCTGGGGCGACCTGTGCTGTAACGTCTACTCACATTACCATCATCTTGGAATCGTTGCCAAAGCCTGGAGATGACACTCTGGGCAATTCCAAGTTCGTCTGATACTTCCAGTTGGGTACGCCCACATTCCAGACGGCCGATAATTCTACCACGTAAGAAATCATCTAAATGCGTCCTTTGTGTCATAACTATTCGGCTATTGCACTGAAATGCTTATAAAGCGCCTGCGAACAATTTTACTTTGCCTGTATTCCTTATGTATCACTCTCTTACACTCTCGCCATTGTGACGTACCATCGGTGTCATCTGGTTACTTCCTGAAATTTGCATATGATTCTTGAAGATGAGTGATTTTAAAGGTGGTATATTTATTTTAGAGTTCGATTTCCGCGTGACTCCGAATTATCCTTAATTTATGGACATGAGTGCAGTTTACAGTTTTAGAAATTAATTGTAGAACTTTAAATATATGTAATTTGCCAATACCATTGCTTATATCAAAAACATTTAAAACCTAGTTCTTTTTTATCTAATTAATACGACGCAAGTACTTATTCTTTTTAATCTATATTAAAAATTATTATAACATCTAATACTATAACTTCAGAAAAAAAGACTATTTTACAGCCGTTTGAAGTTCGTTAACGGCATTTCGCTTCCAACATTAATCACTCATTCACAATCAGCGCAAAGCTTATAGAGTAAAGAAAACAACACAATTTATCAAAATAACATCATTTCAATTCAAGTAAAAGCTATTTTAAAAGATAATATTTTTAGTTCCAAACAGTACTTACCTCTGCTAACACACAAAGGCAACAAACCTTATCTCACAAAATATCGCGCTGGTTTTATGAATTACAGTTAGCAAATTATGAAGTTTCAGTTAGCAAATATAACTCATAACAATTTTGCTAAATGCAAGCGGCGTTATGATAATAAATATTATTTAAGATTAATGCATATCTATCGCTGTTGTTTAATTTGTCTGTAACTGCGCCTAGTGATGACAGTTCCTATAAACGCGTCTCTCTACTTTGTCTGCCAGTCTGTCTCACGCACTCAAGTGTCTCTTCAGTTGGTTAAACGAATATGAAGGATGTGTGATTTATAAGCTGAGATACATTCTATTTTAAACGAATTGCTCACTAATATGGCAGAAAATAAGGTTCAGTTTGGAATAAAAAGAATATTGTATTAAATTCATTCCCGGGAATGAACTTCTCAATGAAATAGTTGTAGCGTGAAAGTACATATATTTAATGAACTTTAGGATTGTGATTTATAATGTATATTATTAATAGTCTGTAATTAATAATGTTAATTATTAATAGTCTTTCTGGGCAAATTGCCCATTTAGATTAAAAAGGAATCATTATTTTTTAACTAATCGAATAATAAACTCATTATTAATTATTTTAAATACACAGCTTTGCATTGAATCATCGATTTTATTTAGAATCAGAAATTTAAAACAAAATGAACTGCGCGCAGTCGTGTCTTCTCTAATTATGCCCTTTGCATACTGTACGAATTGGAGCGTCATTAATGAAACAGTTTATTTTACAAGGACAAAGGGAAAAAACTTTTCCCTTTTTTTCCTTCCGTAACAGGAAGGCGTATTCCAATTTTCCCTAAATGCATACGGTACTTTTATCACATTCAGACCGAGGAAATGAATGTTCGTTGTTTAGCGCTGAATTTGCTGACAATATTACGTTTTAGGCATTATTGTTACGTAAAGGCTAATATTCTGTTTCGGAATTTTACACTGTACTGTACACTGAGTTTAAGGGTGCTCCCGTTTTTTATTACTATTATTTCTTGGCTTTTTTCATAGTTCTGTATGATAATCCAGCGGTCTCAAACTGGACGGTCGCATGCGGCCTCAGAAACAATTTTATCGACCCGCAAATGCGCTACCTCTATATTAATGAGCATTATTGTGACAAGAATTTTTTTTTTAATTTTTTTACTGATTTAGAGTCAAATTTTACATTATTTTCATTACCAAAAACGAACACTAGTCTCCGGAAAATCTAGAAATAGAGTTAATTGATACTGTGATATAAATATTCTCAGTTACGAATTTTTGCAATAATCATCTTTCCCCCCCCCTCGGTGTACGTTTACATTAAAACATTTTTTCGCCCTTAGTTCAAAATTAATAAATCTACGAAAACAAGCAGACTGCCTATGAGTATTTGCAATTTGTGATGAAGATACTTTCTAGTAATTTTCCTTCAAAATTACAAACTTTATGAAAATCGAAACGCCATGAGATTTTGTAGCTGAAAGGTATAATAAAAAACAAAGAAGTTTATAATTATTTCCATACAAGTATTACTTTTTCTGTATAGTTATAAAAAAAACATCTAATTATTAAAAGAACGAGAATAGATTCAATTGTTTATTCTCACGTTTCGCCCCTTTGGGATGTTTCGGATATATTTTTTTAGTTTGAGTTAAAAATAAGTTACTATTAAATAACTTCAATATATTACAATTATTTCAATAAATGTCAATCTAAAAATCTTAATATTTTGCTGTCAGTGAGTTTGAATTGCAAATTGTTCTTTTAAGAGAAATTTATTGTAAGTACCAACTTTTACATTTGAGACAGAGAATAAGTATAAATTAGAAATTTTTTTTTGCGTTATCTTCATTATGTATGTTTTCAAAATTAAATATGTAGTAATTTTTTAAATTTATTAAACAATATTTTATTTTGTTAAAAAAAATATTTTCTTTGTCCTTTTTATATATTTATTTTTATTGTGGCGTGTGTACTACTTTCAGATCGTGCATTTGCAAATTTGATAAATGAACAGACTGAAAATGAAAACTTTTTAAAAGGGTTAATTCCACCAATAGTTAGATTTTGATCGTCCCCTAAAAAATAAAAATTACTTAAAGATGATAAAGCGTCAAGAGAATGTGAATATAAAGGTCAAAACACGAGGCATACTCAAACTGTCCATAAAAATAAACTTGTCTATAAATCTATACCATGTGTCAGTGAAATTTTTAAGACTGAGTAGCTAATTTTGCTATTATCAGCATTAACTGTAACATTGTTCCAATTTTATCAATAATTAATATAAAATTAATCAATATAAGTATTTTGCAGATTATACTTGGAAATATATTATGGTGTGATCTACATATATGAAGCAAAATTGAATTATAATGTAAACTGTCTGCATGCCTTAAGGTCTGAAATGGAAATTTTAATTTGGAAATATAATTTGGTCTGAAATGGACCTTAAGGTCTGAAATGGAAATCTGCCCACGTTCGGAGCACTTTTTTTTAAAAACTTAGAACACTGATTAAATATATATTTATTTAGTCGAAATTTGATATCAAATCATGAAAATAAATAAATTTTCGGGAACGTTTTCATAATTTTGTGAAATAGATGCAATTTTATGCAAATTTTTAGGAAAATTTAATACTTACGTTAGATATATATTTTTTTATTGTATATAGTATTTTAACTTCACTTATACTGTATATTACTACAACATTCTTCTGTGTTGTCAGCTAAAAGTTTTACGATATTTCTAAAATTTACTAAAATATGTGAAACTGCGTGGTAAAAAACAGTTTTCTATAGAATATTTCTTATTATTTTATATAGGAATGCTTATAAATCAACCAAATTAATAGATAGAACTTAGATTTTAGTTTAAAGCCTAGTAAACAATATAGAAAACACTGTACTAAAATTGCATCGAAATATCTTTAAATCATTTTGAATAGCTACATTTCTTGTATGTAAAAGCACTAAAATAATCAGTTTTCCAGAAAACGCGTTTAAAGATTTCACATTAGCAGAAAAACTTTTTTGTTGTGTTTACACACTTAAAGTTCTCCACATTTGTAAATCAAACCCTCCTTATCTTCATACTTAAGTAATTTTGTATTCCTATTTGCTTTTAATAATTTTCTGGCTATTTTCGGAACGAGTGACTAATGACGTTTTGAGTTCTTTATTCTTTCGTTATCAATTCCAAAGTAATTTTTAATCATTTCCTGTTCAATTGATATAGCTAAGTATTTAAACATAGCAAGTAATCCAAGATATCCTGAATTCAAAATTAAAACTGTTATATATGCACCCAGCATTTTACCTGTGTGAATAGAAATGACAGACACACAACCATTCAGGGATGTATGGCCACGACGCTGCCAGGTACCATCCACAGAAACACCACAAGCTGTACGTTTCTTTAAATTTATAATTTCTTTGGCAGCTTCTTTCATGTTCTGATCAGATACATATTGTACAGCTTCTAACAATTTGCTTTCATGCTACCTAAATATTGCCTGTGATATGAATGGCAAGTTCGAAGTGAACAATTTTTTACCAGATGTGTAATCTTTTCCAATAATTCTTAATCCAAGCACCAAGAAAAAATTTAAAATATTTTTATTTCGATTTTTGGAAGTTGAAGAAAATGCTTCTATAAATCCATATTTGCATTTCAAGCTAAGGTTTGAGCAAAGCTCAAATTTTGAATCTTCTACTATTGATTGGCAAGCCAGTTTCGACATTGGACAGCAAAGAATAGAAAAGATAGAAGCTAATGTTGCAACATCAAATATTCTATTTCCGTTTAGGTCTTGAACATTGTTTGCAGTCACTGCATCTGTAAGTTCAAAAGTTTTTGATTTGGATGAGCTTGCAGTTGTCACATTACCACAAATAGTTCGAGTTCCAATTGTATAGCGATTACCATAAAAACATCGCTTTTTACTTTTCTTAGCTCTTGTTTTTGTCAGCTTAGAATAATTAAAATAATGCAACAAACGCTAAGAGGAAAACAAATGCAAGGATTAAAGAGCTAAATATAAAAATTAAACGAAATTAAAGCGTGAATTTGAGTGTAGAAAACAAAGAACAAGCGTAGAAGAAACGTGAACAAAAATTGCAATGTTGTTAGTCCCAGTTCGAAAAATTAAGCCAAAATATTATTCCTAGAAACAAGAAAAAGTACCTAGAATTAAAATGAAATGGTTGAGCACAATTTACACAGAAATAGATAATTTAAAAAAAAAAAAAAAAAAAAAAACACTAAAAAAACACGGATAACACCATTGTTTACATTTAAGTTGAGCCTTTTAAATGACACTTCCGGTCTATCTGTTTTCACTTCCGGTGCAGTTAATTGGTTATATCTTTTCTTCTAATTATCATAAACATAAAAATAAACCATTTTTAGAATCCTAGAAAACTGCTCCTTCAAACTGGGGAATAAAATAAAATTCGAATTTTTTCGCCGAAATCGTCTTTTTAACGTAGGCAGCTGGGGAATTTAAAATTTATATAATGTGCATTTAATTATTTTTCATAATATACAGTACGCAAGTACTATATGCAAATTTCAAATACGTGTAATTGTGATTTTCATCTGTTAATATAATTTTTGAAATATTTGGTTATCAGCAGCACGCCCTGTATAGAATTCAGAATACGCCCGAGCTCGGTGTGCTCTTGAAAGTACTGTTGATCTACCTCAGAACTCTCATTTCTTTTCTGTAAATGAGATAATTTTAGCGTTTTAATATTATGAAATCATGCTTAACTTAGGTTAATTTTAAGACTCGCTAGAAAAAAATGCAATTTTTAATCGCAAGTTTGTTAGCAGTTATCACAAATAATCCCTTCTGGTCAAAAAAGTCTTATTTATTTCTGTTTAAAAAATATGCCTTAAAAACTCGGGTAACTTCTGTTTTAGAAAATGTCCACTTGGTTTTCTTCCTTGTGAAATCTGGAAGAGATTTACTACCGGTTTAAAATTTAATTAATATTCATCCCAGCAACATTTGCCCAGTTAATTGAATTTTTACAGTAGTTTTAAAGATGCCTGTGTTTAATCTATCTCTAAGAGTTTGAAATTTCCCATTAGGTATTAAAGTCATCGTCTGGGGAAACAAGATTTGTGTTCATTGCTTTGAAGTTCGCAAATATTCATTTTTCTTTCTGTTTCAGACATAATTTATCTAAATTTTTAGGTATAATTTTTATGTGTTATGTTGGACTTTGAAAACATTATTTTCCTGAGGATAATACCAGTTACGCTTTAGATCGCAGTATTTTTGTAATTTTTCACTTCAGAATGAAAGGCGTTTCATATTAATGCAGATTAATCAAGTTTCTGTGAGTAAGTCATGTGAGATGCTATACAGTGGCATAGCAAGATTTTTCATCCTTAGTATAAAGTGCTTAGAAAGTCTTCCAAAACCAGCATTTCGTAAACATTCTGGCTTCTGTATCGCCACCAAAATGATTAAGATCTTAAAATTAAATCCGTGCTCTGAACGAAATGCATTGTCTTTTGCAGAAAATAAATTACTTCGGTTTTTTCAATTACTAGAAAATAACAAACTATCACGCTGTTTTTGCTTATTTAATACGCTATTGATTATTATACTGCTGACGATGGTAGAGATAAATCTTTTACCATGTTAAAAACGCGAAAGTATGCCTATCTTCTGATAAATATCATATCGCCTTCCGTCTGTGTTTTCTGGCTGTGTTCCTGGTTGATAGCTAATGTTGAAATTGTCACCATGAGGGAACATGAAAGTAGATAAAGGCAACGCTTCAGCGCGCAAGACTTAAATTCTAGAGTTGTTTCTTCTTTAGTTGTAAAGCAATAAAGCGACTGGCCGTAGTAAGTTGCTATACCAGCTTTCGTAGATACGGCCGGAAGTGATGTCATTGCGTGACAGTTTCATTAACTTGCTTCATTTTTATTGGTGTCTGTTGTTCTCTGACGTTGCTTGATTTAGTCATATCCTTTCCTTGCAACTATTTTGTTTTTAAGGTTTGATTTAATCTATACAGTTCTAGCTTTCCAAGAGGCGATATACCGTGTATTATCAAAATATGTCATCCCGGGGGGGGGGACAAATCACGCCGTACAACCCAATTTTTTTTTCTTCTTTTCCCGGTATCAAAATTCAAACTTTTGCTTATAGATGAGTATTTTGATTATTTCTGCTATGCATATTATATGATAGTTCATTCATCGTTTTAAAAAAATTGCTGCAACAAGTGAAAATTTTATTTTGAAAAAGATGTGATTTTTATCGTTAAGTAAGCATTCAACTACTTTCTGAAAGAAAGCGACATGAAAGCAATACTGTATCTGTAAGACCCCCCCCCTTTTTTTTTTGTGTGTGTGAGATAATTTTTTTTTTTTTTTTTTGCTTTAGACTTTTAACTATTTAATTTGTTATTTAAGCTTAAAACATTCGCCACAGTGTAAAAGTATATTCAAAATGTTGTCATCTTCTTGCATGCAGGGTTTATAATGCTGTTTTTGCTGTAAATAGTCTCATTTTGAAGTTGTGTGCTTTAAAACAAGGTTGCGGTCGTGAAGAAGAGATTGTTTTAAATTGTTATATGGCAAAAAAAAAACTTAGATATCTTGATAGAGTCGTGTGCTTTGATACAATGTATTAGTTCCATCCTCACGTGAATAAGAAAACCATAATTCAGTGTAGCAATAAGAATTTAATACTGAAAAAAGAAATTTTCGTGTGGAATAGAATGACGACTGACGACTGAAATTAAGAGTTTCACTCTTCTTGAAAGCTCATTCAACGGGGGAAAATTCAGGCATTTTCCCCTGCGTTTTATTTAATATGTGAAAGGAGGCGTAGTCTTTATTTGTGTAATTTCTTCAGAAAATATTTGTATTTTCTTCCATACTTGTTATTTAATGCTTGCAAGGTATACAAGGTCTAACGCGTGAGGAATTTTTTAGTGTAATTAGAAAGTGAAGAAATGTAAAATATTTAAAATGAGAAAAAGGAAAAGGGAGATTCATTGTAAGAGCTGTTAGGGCTTGCGTAAAGCAAAGTAAAAATAAGTATTTACAAACAATATGTTAGTAGTAATGCTAATAGAGGAACTGAACAAAATGCAATGAATAGTTTCATGAGATGCCAAAAAGCATTAGATGCCGTAAACAAGTAAGAAAGAGTCAGTGATTAAAAATGAAAAAATCTGAAATCTGAATGGGACTCATTACAAAGCAAATAAAATCTACACGTCATTTAGCAAGAAAAAAGACTGCAAATTTTCATTCTCAAAACGTCAAACGTAAAGCTGAATATGAGAATGCGTAAAAAGCGTGCAAAATTGTCTAGCATTATTTTTCTTTGTGTTGTTAACTTAACAATCACATATAGAACTTTGTTAATATACGTGGTATTTGGCTCGATTAGATGTCACTGTTGTGCGGATCTGTAAATTATTGGGTTCTCCCTCTTCTTAATTTAGTGATTTGCATAATTTAAAATTAAATTACTAGTTTTGAAATGAATGTATGCAATTCGTTTTGCGATGAATATGTATTGTGTCGCAGTTAATGTGCGATAAAACGTGTAACTGAAATTTTAGGCACTAAGCCAGGCGACTGAAAACACAAATCTATCCAGATATTTTAATTAACTGTTCAAGGATATTATGGGTGCACTAAACAAGTACCACTGCTCTAATGATTTGTAACGAAAACTTTTGAAACAGATGATCGATATGCGTGCCCTAAGGAAGTGCTCACGCGACAGTCAAGTCGTCATTATTATCTTAGTCCAAAGTCCTGAAAGTTGTTAACGCCTTTCACACGTTTGGAACAGGGTTTAAGATGTAACGAATCAGGGAAGGTAAAGTTTCACATAGCTGAATGTGCAGCTGACTCAGCGAAATCATCAGTCGAATGTCAGTTCATGTTTCCTTTGCTGGGATTGGTCAGTTCTTATACCGGATTGGCATTGTTGTGTGCAGTTAATTAATTTAGTTTGATTAATTTGATTGCCTATAAAGCAGCATAAATTGATTAATTTAATTGCCTATATAGCAGCATAAACCCGAACAGTCAGAACATCTAGACAAAATCCTTATACCAGTTTCAGTGACACAGCAAGATCTGGTTGCCTAGCAATATAGTTCAGCTTGTGCCATTTCTGCCTCACAAAGGTATTGTGTGAACACAACTTCAAGGCGCATTCTCACGAAGGCTTTACGAGCCAGTTTCATACAGAAAGAACTTACCGAAGGTATATTTTGAGCTAAGCAGAGATAGCCTTCACGTTCTTTTGTCACAAGAAAACGCAGTACTGCTAAAATTGAACGATATATTAATATGCGTAGTTTTAAAGTTGATTTGTTGACGATCATTTAATTAGTAGCATTTTAACTAATCCTTTAAAATGCATGTCTAGTTATGTTAGTAATATATATTTAAAGTGTAGTTCTGTATTCCTCGCCTCCCCCGTTATTTCCAGCATTTTAGTATTTTCTAGGATTTTTTTTATTATTATTATTATTTTAACGGCCCCACCAGTGATCGAGCTGTTAAAGACTGCCGAATACTGGTAGCTCGTCCCGAGTTCAAACCCAGTCGAACGGCCTGGCTGCGTAGTTTTCCTCATGTGTAACGTGAATACGATCAATTTCCCTTAAGAAGTCCTCCACTAAGGCATTGTTTCTCATAGGCAAATAACCCTCGTGTGTATCGCCATATTCAAAGTAATCTAACTTATTATTATAATTATTAACAATTTTAGGGCTTTGAAAAATAAGTAAGTGAAACTGCCATAAAGTTAATTCGCCTTGAAATTGAGTCGTATGGAAGTTATTTCGAATTAATCTGTGATATGCAGTTCAGGCATGCAAATCTGGGCAATCAAGTTATTGCAAAATATTTTGATAACTTGCGGATTTATTTGAACTATTGTGTTAGTGATTGTATGAAGTCCGCCTCCCTCAGCTTTATTTCTAATTATTTTGCGTCATGCTGATAAACTCTAAAGAAGGCGATGAAAAATAATTTTTCTATGTCTGGAAGGGCTCAGCAGCGGCCGAGCGTTAAAATCGTTAAACATTGGTAATTCGACTCGAGCTGTAATTCTGGTGAACAAGCTAGCTGCATGGGAGTTTTCGAAGTTTCCCTATGTAACGTGGATAGGAACCAGTTTTCCTCAGAAAATCCTTTACGAGAGCATCCGTCGCATTAGGCAGATAGCCCTTGTGTGCTCTTACCCTAATTTAAATAATTCATTCCAAGTTTAGAAATAGTAGATATGAAGCTAGCTGACAGTGTGAAAGCATCTAGTTCGAAGAGGTATTCTAAGGATATTCGTATCACATGCTGATGAACATAAATTTAGGAACTACCAGAATAGTGTACAACTAAGAACGCGATGAGATGCTTATTGATTTTGAAGTAATGAGATTTGAAAAGCCAAACTCAGGCGTCTTAGTGTGTTATAAATTTCTTAATAAAATAATAATAAATCAATGTAAATCAAATAATTCTTCTTTTCTTAAAAATCAATATAATATATAATTAGTTATGAGGTGACATAATTAAAAGATTGCATGTGCAAAAGAATTCAAAACATTAAAAATAATCTTATTGCATATTCAGAATAAACTGAGACAGAAAATTTTGCCTGTGTGTATTTTTATATATATATATGTTTAACATATTTATGTGTGTGATGTTATAAGGTATTTCTCCCTCCTTTCTGTATGGCTTCGTGGTGTAATTGGAAGCATATTCGAGAGGTTTAGGTTTCGAGTCCCAGCGAGGGCATTGCACATTTTTCACGTCTCCTGCTTCAGAAAGAAACCTAATAACTCTACAAGTGTTGCCCTAACGAAAAAGGTGATGGACGATAATTCGTCATCACCAGGATTTGATGACTACGTCCCTTAATCCCCACTCGCCCTTTAAAAAAAAGAAGTGTATAAAGTATTTTCTCCCTCATTTGCGCATGCCTTCGCAGTGTAATTGGAATCATTTTCGACGCGTATTCGAGAGGTCCAGGGTTCGAGTCCCGACGAGGAAATTGCACATTTTTCACGTCTCCTGCTTCCCCTCCCTCCAAAGAGAAAAAACAAAAACCTAATGCCTCTACAATGTATTAAGTTCCCCTCCCCAAATGAAATTTTGGATTACGATACGACAATGTTATAGTTCCTTAAAACAGTTAAAATAAAAAATTGTTAAATGAATTATTTTTATTTTGCTTCGAGGTATCTAACTGAAAGGTTTGCATTTCTGATATTTATGCGCATTTCTTCTTATAAACAGATGACAGAGCCTTTGAAACGGAATGTAGTCTAATGCGTAGCTCTGAAAATCTGTAAGTAATGTAATTTAAATTCTAAAAAATTTTCAGAAGTTTACCATATCGATAATTAGTATTTGAATATCAAAATTTTGATTCAGTAAATAAAGATATCAGGCGTATTAAAAAAGAATTAAAAACGTAAGAACTAAAATAATATGTGCGATGAGCCCCTTAAACGGAGAGTGGTTAGTGACTCTGACTGCCTTACCGAAGGGCCCAGGTTCGAATCCCACGGAAGGCGTAGATGTAAATTGTTTGTCCCTTCATCGGAGGTAACGGTGGCCGCCTACTAGGTGCCTTCACAGTAAAATGACCATCGCTTTTGGCTTTAGTAGTGGCCAAAGCCTAAAATGGCTATATAATATACACTCGTGGACAAAAAAATTAGCGCACCAAGAAATAATTGCGGGATCGTAACGAAACTTGCAATCAAGGTACATGTCGGGGAATTATTCGAATATGCAAATGATTCGAAATGCAGCGTGATTGCGCATTACGTATAGCCGGTAGAGGGCGTTGAACGTCGTACTCTGTGGAGTATAAAACAGGTAACCAAAGCTTGTTTGAGTGTGCTGAATCATTTACAAAGGAAGAGCTGAGGTAGACATGCCATTACGCCGTGTTCGAAGACAATATGAGCAGTTGTCGCAGTTTAAGAGGGGGAGAATCATCGGGATGATGGAAGCTGGGTGGTCAGCTGGGCGAGTAGCTCGTCAATTATGCCGCTCTGATTGTGTTGTGAGGAGGTGTTGGGACCAGTGGACCCGAGAGATGTCATGTACACGAAGACCTGGCTCAGGACGCCCTCAACAGAGCAGTTGTCGAGAAGACCGCCACATCGTAAGAAATGCACGCGTACAGCCAACTGCTTCATCGACCGCCATCCAGGCAGAGGTAGTACCTTCACTAGTGGCCCCTGTGTCTTCTCGAACCATACGAAGGCGCCTGGCTGAAGGACAGTTGATATCGCGACGCCCATTACGTGTGCTGCCCTTGATGCCCACCCATCGACGCCTTCGTTTGGACTGGTGTTGAACACGAGGAAACTGGACTGCAGCGGAATGGAACCAGGTCATCTTTAGCGACGAATCCAGATTCAATCTCGGCAGTGATGACAATCGTGGTCGTGTGTGGAGAGCCCGTGGGGAACGCCTCAATCCTGCCTTTGCTGTACAGCGACACGTCGCTCCCACAGCTGGTGTGACGGTATAGGGTGCCATTGCTTACAATACACGGTCACCCCTAGTATTGTTCCGTGGCAACATGACAGCCCAGCGATATGTTCATGAAATCTTGCAACCACATGTGTTGCCAATCATGCAACGGCTTCCAGGAGCCATTTTTCAACAAGACAATACTCGGCCGCCTACGGCAAGGGTGTCACAAGACTGTCTCCGCACTGTTACTACCCTTCCTTGGCCTGCTCGATCCCCAGATTTGTCTCCAATCGAACATATCCGGGATCATTTGGGACGACGAGTTGGGCATCCCAAGAGTTTGAACGAACTAGAGGCAAGGTTACAGCAAATATGGAACGAAATGTCTCAAGACAACATACAGAACGTTTATGACCCAATGCCCGATCGTATCGAATCGTGCATTTGCGCTAGAGGGGGTCCAACGGAGTATTAACTCCTCCGTTCTTTTGCCTTTTTCTCTGAAATAAATTATCCTTTTTCTTTGATTTTCTTATCATATACTTATATCAAAGTAATCATTACGTATGTAAAATTTCGTTTCATTTTGACGACTCCTTCTTGGTGCGCTAATTTTTTTGTCCATGAGTGTGTATAAATAATCTTTATAAATTTAATTTAGTAGTAACCTCTTATATCCTCTTTTTTAATTCATTAACCGAATTTCTTTTTTACTCTAAAAAATAATAACTGGTCCGGATTGCGTCAGTTCTAGACCAGTCCATCTTGCATGCCTTGCCTAACTCTGTCACGTAGTTGATTCGAAACCTAAAGTCAAAATTTTGAAAACTGAAACTTTTCTGACCTAAACCAAAACCTTCGTCTTGGCGATATTCCGTATTTGATAAATGCGCACTTTTAGCTTGAACTTCTGTGCTGCTTGGACTTCTAGTTCCATCGCTCTCTTCCTATTGCAGCAGTATTAAAAAATGTAAATGTTCTGGAAAATATTCATGATGAGAGTGTCAAGTAAACTGTGGCTACAAAGGTGAATTTAAATAAAAATGGAATTTCATCTGCTACGACTGCCAAGTTTCTTGTTCATTATGGATTAACATTCTACGCAATCAAAATTCTTCCTCTTCAGTATGCCATCTACGTGCCTGCGCAATCAATATTTCTACATTTCTACGACCTAGTGTTCCTATATCAGTACTTCGTTGTATTGCATACGAACTGTAAGTAGCTTTCAGATATTTCACTCGAGTTTCAGTACCTTTTAGGTACTTAACCTAATCTGAATTAGTTGTAACTTTCAGATATTATTCTCTTCCATTTCGGCAGTGCCGAAATAAAGAAAGCTTGTTCTATCTAATATTTTTAACTCGAATCGTAAAGTGGAATTTTGAGGTTCAACTAAAGGCGGATAGAATTTTGAGAGCTGTTTAAGATTTCTGGAGTATTTTCTGTTTGAAATGCAGAGCTTCATTTCCTCTTTATACGTAGAAAAATTTGTTATATTATCAAACTAAATTCTCATTTGTTTAAAGTAATGTATATCTAGGCATTAAATTGTATACGTTGTACGTTTCTGATGCGGGATTCCCCGAAAGCATGAATATCGCATGTCTGTGAGTGGAGAATGAAGTATTGATTTCTCTAGTTCTCGTGTTCAAATCCTCGAATTTCTAATCTCATCGCCCGTTTCGTCAATGCTCTGTTCTTTATATTTTTGAAAGCAATCTGATTCCTTTGCTTTCCATTGACGGCTATTTGAAGTTGTCGCTCTTGTTCAAATGTTCCGTGCGAACAAGGATGTTAGTTTAATTAAAGAGGAAATCTTCCGACAGTTGAAACAGTCCGACAGTTGAAAGGATTCTGCCTTTTTTTATCCTGATGATAAATGTACTTGCTTAGCCATAAAATTTCCTAACGAATGCTCTAATAGTATAAGCATATCGTTAGCCTTATACTTTTTTCGAAAGGCAATGTCATTAAAAAAAAAGAAAAAAAAATGGTTAATTTCTTTTATACGTGAATGAATATGTGGATTTTTCAGCTTTACTGCTAGATCGCTTGCTATTTACTACTAGGCAGTGATATAACTGTTAGTTAAATGCTTAGAAATTAAAATCTTTAAATGTTATCGTTTTATTCTAGATTCGATGTGGAAAAGCTAACAAACTTATAGCGTTTAAATAAGTTCTGCAGCTTGTAACACTTTTTAAAAAAATTTTTTTTATTTGTATTTTAGAAGCGCAAAACACTTCAGGATCTTCCATGTGCGGTATATAAGCTTAATTTAAATAATAAGCAGATGATCTTCCAGAAAGCCGTGCGTTTTGATCACTGATTTTAAACAACTCGGAAGTGTTAGAACAAATAGAATTTTAATATTCCCCCCATTCCGCGTTTACAGCTACAGTAGTCAAGTAACTGCAGATATATTTACTGAAGGTTTTTGAATGCCAAACTAAATAAAAATTAGTTTTCACCCATTTTTACACACTCGTCCTCAAAAAATAAGCAACACATGCTAAAAAAAGGTACGAATGTAAAAAGGGTAATTGAAACAAACAGTTTACATATAAGGTAGTGGTTGCATCGCCGAATGCAAATAGGCGACCAAAATTAGCATAAAACGCAATCCCGCAATCACACCACAACGCCTTAAAAAGGGGCATGCCGAACCTCTTCATTTCGCTAGCAGTGACCAAAGTGGCACGAGCAAAGGACACCATCTGCACGATAAAATTCGTTGGAGGGCTGTCGGGATGTTGCAAGCTGGTGCAAGGCAATCCAATGTTGCGAGAGAGCTAAATGTGCATCGTAGTGTCATCAATAAATAGGCTGTGGAATAGTTGCCAAAGGGATCAAAATCCTTTTAGAAGACATGGGTCCGAAGGCCGGAGGATTACCCCGACGGCAGACGATCTCTTCCTTTTCCTGTGTGCAAAAAAAAGTCCGTAGATCCCTAAAACCAGGACAGCTGGCGTCGCATCTCTCTGCTGCTACAGGACGGCCCCTTATCCCGCCAATATGTATTGCGTCGACTGCATGAAGGTGGACTGTACGCCAGTGACCTATGGTTTGTGTTCCTTTGGCACATCACATGTCTGAGCGTGGCTGACTTGGGCCCGTGAACATCGCATTTGGACACCAGAGCAGTGGGGCCACGTAATGTTTACGGGATACTCTCCAATTAAATCCAGAACGATTCTCGAAGGGCAGTGATATGGTGAAAGACAGGGACACGCAGTCGGGCTCCAAAACTGCTGCACCGATCTCTGCGTGATTCCTAATGGTTCCGTCACAGCAGTCCGATATCGCGACGAAACTCTACACCCTCTTGTACGTCTTTCATCGCTGCAATGGATATCGACGCGATATTTGTGGACGATAACGCTGCCCGCATAGAGCTCGAGTGGTGCGGAGTTATCTGCAGAATGAAACTATTCCACATCTGTCGTGGCCTGCTAGATCACGACCTGAATCGTATAGAGCATGTGTGGAACATGTTGGGACAATGGATAGCAGGTCCTAGTGTCGCCAAGCATCCTCCACGAGCTCCGACATGCATTACTACAGGAATGGGCTCTTCTGCCCAAATCAAGAACCCGATTGCCAGCTTGCCTCGCCGGTGTCAAACATGCATTTCAGCTAGAGAGTATCACACCCGTTATTAGCGTGATGTTTCCATATCCCATTCCTCCGACCTATTTGGTCTATTTGGCTTTTGTGGTTGTCGTAATGCATTTGTTTTTGTACTATACTTTATTGTTTGCCGTGTGATCTGGTAATGCCACGCCAACCTCTTTTATCAGATTCATTAAGCAGTTTTTTGTTTTATTCCGTGTTTTGCCTTTGTTGCTTTTTTTTTCAAGAGTGTATATATATTATATGTATCTCTGTACCTGTCATGGAAATATGAAGTTTTTATTGCAGTGCTTGAGAATGCTGTTTATACTGTCTGAAAAAAGCCACGCTTATTATCATTATAGAAAGTGCAGTTTGTCATATTTGTGCGTCACGTCCCTCCACATGGAAAACTACTGAGTTGATTGATGACTTGCTAATAGAAAAGTACTATAATTTTACCATTTTGCTCAACTTCTGAACTCATTTTATAAGCTGCTTAAGTATGTTGATGCAACTTAAGGAAAAAGAGCATAATAATTTTAAAAAAAAAAAATCTGAAAGGTTTCAGATTTTAATTACGTCCAAAGGGGCGTTTATTTAACATTTTGTGTGTTACCTTTATTTATTAAATACCATGTTCTTCGCACTAAACCATAAAATTGATTTCAAGAGCAATATCGCAAACTAATTTTAAATTGAGCATATCTTTAGAAATTTCGGTACACACTCTCACGCGCTGGAGATAAAAATGTTTTTCTGTACAACGTTGGTATTGCTGCTTTTGAAACCTTTGAGTTTGTTAATGAAAAATTCGTTAAAGTTTTAGAGAATATTGTTACGAATTTCACATTTATTTGGCTATTAATTTATAATTGTAATTAAAATTCCTTTTTATTTTCCCGTGCAACGCAGACGATTTTTGAAGAGAAAAAGCTACGTCACTAAACATAAGGACTAAATTGAAAAGTGATACGCCGTTTTTTGTGAAACAACGCAAAACGCCCAAACGAAAGTAATAGTCCTTCGGGACTAAATCCCTTTGGACTAAAAAGTTAATATTTTAAACTTAATTGTAATATACTTTCAAGTTTAGAAATTTCTCTTATCAATTTATTAGAAAAGTTATATAATTAGATTAGTTGGTAGCATAAATGTGTTTCCAAGTTCAAATAAAAATTCCTCCTCATTAGTTTAATAGCTTTTGCAGGGCGCTCTCAGGTTTTATTTTATTAATATTTTTTCTACCCCCTTTTTTAATATAGAAAAAGAGCCTTAAAAAAACTAGAATTATGCTTCAGAAAATTCATTAAAGTTCAAAAATTTGAAAAACTTTCCAGCCATTTTATTAACCTTTTAAAACGCACGTTTGTAAACTTCGCTTAATACCGGGTCATCTGTATGTGAACATTTTATTTCAAATACGTAGGTATCAATCATGCCTGAATGCAAATAATTTATTATATTGTAAGCTTACGAAAAGTTAAAGAAATTGTTAAAAATTAGATTAAATCATG
The DNA here is from genome assembly GCA_000611955.2 of Stegodyphus mimosarum. NCBI lineage: Eukaryota > Metazoa > Arthropoda > Arachnida > Araneae > Eresidae > Stegodyphus > Stegodyphus mimosarum. Next base: position 1,471,343 of record KK113457.1, read on the forward strand.
CAGATATTAAAGTAATCCCTTCTTTTGTATAATAATTATTTTCTTGATATTAGTTTTAGTACATGTTTTTATTCAAGCATTTACGTTATGCTACGAGAGTTACGAGTAGTTTTGAGTTTCTTCTAGTATCATTTGCTCGCCTTAATTCAAGTATGTTCATTAAGAAGCTAAACGTAACGGTAATTGTGTTTATTATCTTTTTAGTTCTGTGTGAAAGTGCATGTGAATTAAAAGAAATCGTTTAATTTAGATTTGCAAGATTAAATCAAAGTGGTATTTTGATATTATTTATGCTTGTTGATAACTCTGTATTTTCCCGAATTTCTGACATTTCCCAGCTATTGATTAATTTGGAAGCTCATAACTGTACGAATATGCAGTCTCTATAAATAATCTGAATCTAAATTATCAAGAAAAATCTTTTGATAGATGTAGCAATTGCCTATAAAAAATAAGATGTCGTGAAGAAGTTTGACTTTTGTTATAGCGTTACGTTCTTTTTTGCAGTTTTTGTCACACTTTTTCTCTTTGTTTTGAATATAAAATTACTGACAGAAGGTCTGAACTAAAGAATTTAAAAATATACTGTATTGCTATTAATGGTCCGACGCCTTTAAAAAAGTAAGTAAATGGTTTAAATAGGATTCCCCATATGTTATTAATGACAGTTACAGTTAGCGCTTTGTGGAAATGCATAGTAACGACAGATGTCGAAGCTGAAAGAGGATGATTTTCGGCACCTACCCGATTCGGTCATACCACCCGAAAAATTTCTGGCCAGTTTTAGATTCTGCATTATAACAATAAATTGTGTACTGGTGAAGTGGAAACGTGAGGGAGTTGTAAATTCCGGATCAGGGAATCAAAAAATATTGAGTGATAGTGACGGTCGACTCTCTGCGTGTAGTGAAGACAAACCGGCAAGTTTTGTTCGAAACCGTGGCCACAGATTTTCATTCGGGCTCTGAAAGAAAACTCAGCATGTGTACCATTTGTCGAGATGTGTTTATACTTGAAATCTATGAACGAGCTTGTGGTTATTAAACTGACAGCTCGCAGCATATTGAGTGGTGCAAAATGCCTTGCCCGTGGACTCTGGAACATTGGAAAAGCGTCGAATAGAAGGATGAATCTCATTGCATTTTGTGGCATTTCAGACGACATATAAGGATCTAGAGAATAGCAAGTGAGCATTGCTTACTTGAGTACAATTTTCTCACTGGGAAATTTCGCAAAGAAGAGTTATTGACCTGTTTTTTATAATGTGATCTTGGTCCACTACATTTTGTGTTTTGGAACCCTGGACGTCAAAGCATACGAAACAGTAATGGACAATATGAAGAGTGGAAAAAAATATTTCGCTTTCCAGCCCAAAGCCTTCATCTCAACCCAGTAGAACATCTCTGGAATGCGTTAGGGCGCCGGTTTAGAACTAGACCAAAACCACAAACATAACTGTTTGTCCTGATGCAGAGAATGGAAGAAAATATTTGTAGACATCTACCGAAACTAACTGGAAAATCGTCTTTGAAAGGCAGAGACTGTTATAAGCGGTGAACGGCGCAGCTATGTCATACTGACACTATAACTATTCAGAAATTTTCTTCGGGTTTGCGTTCATTAATGACATCCTAGTATATGTGTCTGCGTATGTAAGTCTAATTCTATTATTGCAAAAATTAATTTCTTGCCTAAAATTATGTAGAACCTACTTTGTACCCTTTTAAATGTAGTTTTTGTTGTTTGAAAAGTAAGTCAGTCTTTGTGATTTATCGCTTAAAAATATATCACAGATCGTTACTTAGTTTGTATAACATGACTTAATTAATTTTTTTTAATTTTAAATTTAAAATCCCTCGTTTCAGTTGCTGAAAAACACTTAATTAACCGCTTAAATTTTAGAGATGACTAGGCAGAACTAAAATATTTGGAAAAGGGGGAGGGAATGAAGACGTCAGTTTGTAGTTTTAAGGTTTATGATTCCATAGAGTCGTGTCTTTTCTACATCTTGATTTAAATCACCTTTAAGTATGGCATTATGAAGGTGGTGCGAAGTAATTTGTATCATTCTTTATATTATTCCTTTCTGCATCATAAAGAACATCTTCATCAACAATATTGCTTCCGTTTACGGGATTGTACAAAAAAATAAAGCAGAAGGAATTCAGATTAACAAATATCCTTTTAAAATCGTATTTGTTCTGTGTTTGTATGTGTCGAATATTTTGTCAGTCTACTTTACGAGAGCCTTCGAATTATATGCAGAATCATTCGGGAAGCTGATAAAGATTAGCTGACATGCTTTTAATATCTTCAGATCGGTTAATCTTTATCATGTTAGCCAAGACTTTTTTCGTATTGTCTTGTACTCGTTTATATTCATGCCTTCCATTCATTATCTTATAACATATTTCTCCCACCTTCTTGGCATGCCTTCGTGGTGTAGTGGTCAGCATGCTTGGCGCGTATTCGAGAGGTCCGTGATTCGAGTCCCGGCGAGGGCATTGCTCATTTTTCATTTTTCCTGCTTGGAAATAACCTAATGTCTCTATAATCTTATTCAAAATTTGAGGCACGAAAATTGTTACAAACATTTCGATTAGTTATGTGGAACAGGCTCAGGATATGTGCACATCTTAAATAGTAAAAGATTAAGATGAATTCTTAAAATGAATATTTAGCAGCAGAAATACTAATAATTAATGCGGGTGTGCGTATTTTAAAGTAAACTATCGAACACGGGTTTCTGAAAAGTATGCTGTTGAAAGAAAACTTTGTTATATACCATATGTAATTCTTAGTCCCCCTGCCGTTTTTCTTTCAACAGTTTTACTGTTAGGAAATTGATATGAGAAAATAGTGTGATGAAAACTGTTTCTAGGAGAGAGACGTAAAGACATATGCAATTAAAATGCATTTATGAATTAGATGTGCTAATATTAATTTCTTCTGTACTATACTTTTTTTATTTTACTTATTTTCTACTTTCGCATTGCTTCTATTCTCTTGATATACACGTAAAAGAGTGTTTCTTGTTTATCTTCGTAAATTAAATCTGGAGCTCCGTAAGATCTAAAATAATAAATTTAAAAACAAAAAAAGGAGGAGGTGATGAAATTAGTTGAATGTATCTTCGTGTACATTACAAATTGTAAGTGATACTTCGTGGTGAATTTCAGAGAAAGAAAGTGATTGACATTAGACATTGCAACTACTTTCCTGTTTGGGGAAATGGAAATATATCCACGCCTGCTATGTATAAAGGTGTCATTTACTTTAATCTTTATTAACATCCTCTGCATATTGAATTCATTGGAATACTGATAATGTGTAACGATAGATGATACTAGTAATAATTGAACCTCGAGATTTTACTTCGTGTGTATTCCATTCATAATTGTATCTCCATTGGAATAAACGGACTTGGGTAAGATTTTAAAGAGCTGAATATGTGAATATTCTTGAAATAAATATCCCAAAAATATCAATCTGTGAAATTCCAAGAACAGTCTTTCTTGTAGAGGAATCTACTTCCTGATTCAGGTAGTAAGTTGAAAATTATTATTGCTAGTACATCAAAATCTTCGATATCATATGGGAAAAACTGAGAAGAAAAAATACGTTAATAAATTCAGTATTTTCTGATATCCTGCAGCTTCATTTTGACGCCGGAATAGCCAATCATATAACTACCTGTAAATTGTATAAGTATACCCGCATCTAAAATCTATCAGTTAGTCTCATAAGTAGTATTAGTGTTAATGATTGGCATAATTCGGCCTGTATTTGATTTAAATTCAGTTTAAAAAATTACTTTCAAATCATTTGAAAGGAAAGGAGGGTCTTTCTGCTGAAACAACATTCTATACTAAATTTATCTAATTAAAATCTTAATTAAACTGTTCATAAATGCGTTTTCATAAATTCAAAATTGCTTTGTTGTAATAATGCCATGGTCTTATAAGGGCTGCAACAACCTTTCCTAAGCAGACTGCGGTTGAACTAATTAGATGCGCAAGTTTTTCGTGGGGTTCCGGTGAACAGAATGACTGTGTGTTATGTTTCCTTAGAAAGATTTCCTTGTGTTCGTCCTTCCTAAAGTTCTTTCTTTCCAGTTTAAATTAACATTCAGCACTGCATATCGGCCAATAGAAATCTGAATACAACTGAAATTCATTTATACAACATTGTGCAGTTTCATCTCGTTGTAAGACGTCTATAATTAGAAATGTCTCTTAAAATATGTAGGAGATTATTTCTGCGAGTAGTTATTGATTTCATTTTAATATGTACTTTCTATCGAAAGGGAATGGAAGCCTTTCTTTCATGAATAATACCAATAACCTATGAAAATGTGCTAATAAGAAATTTCTCTGCTTCGCTTATGAAAATAATCTTTCTTTGAATTTGTCTTCCGTGAACAAATAATCAGGTTTTATCATTCGTTTGCAAATCATGACGGACAAAAGCCTTTTGTTATGATATGTTTTGCGTTTTTCGCTTTTTAATTAGATTTTTATATTCATTTAAGCTTTAAATTTTCCCCTTCGATGCTTATGCATAAAGGCATCACAGACTTTTATTCCTACGCATATTTTCTCGCAGCGTTAAATTCGCAAAAGCAGAACTAATTTCTCTGAGTTGTTTGTCATATGCGCATTGGAGGTTAATTAGATTTTTTCCTTTTTAACCCAAATGAAGCTCTTCCAATTTCCGACATTTTGGTCGGAAATTTAATTGCCCTCTTCACCATAGTCCCGTTCTTCTCACTCATAAAGCTTCATGTGTTTGTGAAGTTGTAGGAGAAATAGCTTGTAAAAAAGCTGTGAAGTTTGTTCATATATGTTAATAGTTTTTTCCCTTCTTCCTGAATTGAATTTTTTGCCCCCTTCTTCTGCAAATCTTAATTTACCCGTCGACGCATGCTGATGTAGTGCATTGAATGAAGTTTGCAGAGTTCAGCTTTTAAGGTACTCCAGCTTTTAACAACGATTTTTTTTCGGTTGTTGTTTTTTGTTTTTAACTTCCGTTTTATCACGCTTTGGAGTTCATAATAATAGTTTACACGGTAAATACGTTCAGCACGCTTAATTTTTAGTGTTACTAATATTTCAAATCGTGATACCCAGCTAGTGACGACATTATTGGAGAGATAAAATATTTACTCCTGTAGTCATCCTATGGCGCCAGTTTTTAATTGTATTTGATACATTTAGGTGAAGATTCAAAAAATGCTTTATCTATTCTCCTCTCTTTGTCCCATACTTGTAACAATTATCATAATGTTAAAAAGGAAATTTTCAGTCGTTAATTTTTGTGTTGAGCTAGCTTAGATCACTGAACGTTTTCAAATATCTCTATAACATGTATATGGCTATTGATATGTTTAATAAAAAGGGTGTTTGAAAAGGCTATCTGCAGCATAGCTGCCAACCTTGAAATATGAAAAACAGGTTTTCGAGGTGTAGGGCGACGCCATATCAAAAGAACTCCAAATTGGCTTAAATTCCCTTTACAATTCATGATTCAAGTTATTGAACTATTTATGATATGATTCTGTAAAATACTGTATTAATATATAAGTAGATATTCTAAATTTCATTTTCTTTGGCTAATATCATTTTGTAAACTTTTACTCTTTTATATCGAGAAAATCCTGAATAAGGAAAGAGAAGCTTTTATTTTTCTAAGTTGTTTTAAATATGATGAAAATAAAATTAATATTTCATGTACGTACTATTATGGATATATTATGTTGGTAAAAAACTGAACTTTTAACAAAACGAACGTAACTCGTGCTACAGGTAAACCGCTACTTGTGACGATGTGAAATAAGAAATAACTGACACTTTGCACGTTGATAAAGTAGTCTAATACTACACAGTCAAAATACGTAGGCTATAAGCTAACTAAATTTACCGGCCCGTACGTTTAAAGTATCGGCTGTGAGAGGGTGCAAAGCCGAGAGAGCTGACAGAATCTAAACGTTATGCGAGTGCCGGAAACTATCTCTCTCTGGCTAAGATACTAGTCCTTAGCTTAAATACACTAAAAGCTAATTTGCGTTCTGGTAAGGAAAATAAAGATCAAAATCATAATAACTGGTTAGTTAACATAAGCAACTTACAAAGCATTGATTGAATGTTCATAATAAGTTCTACAAATGTTTACAGTAGATTAAGACATTTAAGGTCAAATTAAATTTAATAAGAAAATTATTATTCTGAAAATCATTTGGAGTGGGGGAAGGGAAGCTTGATTAATTGTTTAGAAAAGTAATGGTTTCATATGGGGTGAACAGTACTTATCGTTAAATTTGTAACCCGTGTTGTGAAAATATTAACTTTGCACATCTCTCCAGATTTTGTACATAAAGGCGCGGAGGATTCGTATTTAATTCATTAAAGCACAATAAATATTTCACTTATTTTAATTTTTGTTTCCTGGGGATCATATGAAAAGGATTTTGCTTTTAGAAAACTCTGCCATTCCCAGAGTTTCAAACTATTTATTCGGGATATGATCAGTACTTAAACGAATAAAGCTTGTAGATGCCTTTACCAAACACTCTATGCAGATAAATAGATATATAGATGGGCACATAAATAAGCTGTGTAATTATAAATTGCTTTAAAGTATAAAGAAGCCATAAGTGTTTGCAGACAGTTATTGCTTTTGAAAAGAAATAGGATCGAGGCCGGAAGGTGAGTTTGCAAAGTGTTTCGAGTGACATAATCCCTGTTTATAATCCTTGTTTATTGAATTGCATTCTTCATATACTTTTACGATGTTCTGATTTTCTCACTACATGATTCTGCACTGAAGGAGCAAAGAGTAATTTACATTGTAAGAAACCTGTAATGTTTACATTAACTCTCTTAAACAACTCTAGTTTTCAAAGAGCGCATTGCTCCAAACATTCTGTCTTGTAACTGTGATTTTCTGCACATCTTGACGAGAACCACTGTCATAATCCAGTTATCTTCACTGAGAGCATGGATTGTTTTTGGAATACGAAATTTTCAATGATAACGGTTCAAAATACAGTGGACTTCGAATTTCGAAATTCATGTCTTAAATAACCCGTTGGGCTTACAAATACTCTTCCGTTCTGTCGATACGTTTCATTAACTTTTCTTGTCTAGTAAGACTTGTTTATGTTTGCGGTCATCCATAATATTTCTGTGCACATTCTGAACTGTTTAAACTTGTCTCCGGTTCTAGTGCTTTAAGTTGCGTATATGGATTTGCACTCACTGCATTTTCGAAGTTCCAGCAGCACTATATGTAAAATCTTCTTTGTTTAAATCCTTGGTTATTAATGTAAGTTTATGTTTAGTTTAAGTCTGTCCATTATATTAGGCTTAAACATAAAAAGGAAGAAAATTAAGTGAATTATTAGCTGTTAACTTGTGCACACATTTTTGGGACATCCTCTATATACACATGCATTTACTACATTGGGCTTTTGATGTGTCATATTTATTCGAAAATAAGACCCTTTTTGTACTTCTAAAAATTTGGTAGATTCTTATGATCGGATATTTTAATAAATGATTGCAGAATGAGAGAAAGGTGTTTAATTGCCATACTATACAGAATAATTATATTATTTAAATACTAAATAAAACTTCGCATATAATTACCATACATATAAACCGCACAACTTCGCCTAATTATGATAGCCGTCTGTAGATTAGATATTTCTGTTTAAATCTCCATCCACTGTACTGGTTATTGGTATGCCTGAAAACGAGCAGATAATAATCAGTAAGTTTTTCCTGATTTTTCTTTCATTGGCATTGTTTCCTGATTTTTCTTTCAGTGCCATTGTAAAATGATATATTTAATTAGGTAAATTTCCCATTCATTCCAGATGAATTCTAATCAGAATTATGTTGTCATCAATTATTCATCTATATTTCTTAATATTTATCTTAAAATATGAGGGGGATCGTATTTTCGAGTAAATATGCTATACACTGCTTTGTTCAAAAATCATGCAAACTGTTAAAATGTCAAACTATTTTCTCCCTCCTTTCTGCATGCCTTCGTGGTGTAACGGTTAACACACTCGGCGCGTATTCGAGAGGTCCAAGTTCAAGTCCCGGCAAGAGCGTCTCTTGCTTAAAATAACCTAATGACGCTAAAGTGGAGCCCGAACTAAAAAAGGTGATGGATGATGATTCTTCACAACCGGAATTTGGCGATTGGGTCCCCTAATCCCCAGTCGCCCTTTAAAAGAGGAATATTTTCTCCCTCCTTTCTGCATGCTTTTTTCGTGTAGCGGTTAGCACACGCGGCGCGGATTCGAGAGATCCAGGTTCGAGTTCCGACGAGGGCATTGCTCATTTTTCATGTCTCCTGCTTTAAATAACCTAATGACTCTACAACATTTAAACCCATTTCAAACTTAATAACATCATTTTAAAAACAATATCATAAGAAAATCAAAAATTTTAACACTATTAAAATATCACACTTTTTTACGTTGTACGTGAAACGATAGAAAGGAATTGCGAAACTCTTGCAAACTACAGTTCTTTAAGTCAAAAGGCACGAAAAGTTTTAAAATAAAATTTAAAAAAAAAGAAAGAAAGAAAACTTATTAAAGCTTTTTACATGTCGTCTATGAACTTAAGGTTTGTTTGCAGGTGTAGGAATAATTAATGTTGATTTGGGAAGCCTTTGCTCTTAAGTAGTAAGTCTTAACTGTTCGTGTACATAACGCTAATCATAAAGTTTTCAACTTAGTTCAGCATAAAGTTATGTGTGTGGTTCTTTGAATCCAGCTTCTCTTTCAGTTTCAACCAAACGCTTTCGTTAAGTGCCCCGATTGTAAGTACTGTAATCGCCAAGTGGATTTAGAAACGAACTGTCCTCGTTTCCTGTGACAAGCATGTTATCGACCTGGAAGTTTCTTCGCCCTTCCCATTCCTTCTGACCTTGGCTTTTCAGCCGTTAGTCTCTGTCCTGCAGAACAGTAAAAGTCTTGAAACAAACAAAAATTAACATCTTCAGAATTAACGTCTGCGGCATCATTAAGATCAGGACAGTTGTCGAGGGGGCCGCCAGTCATGTCTGCGACGCATAACGATGGAGAAGATTTTCCAAATAGTCATGCTCATTTTTGAGTTAAAATTTGTGTGCACACGCAACTCTAGAAAGGTTATGGAGAAGTTTCAATAGGAACCAAACTCTAGAAGTTTTCTATAAGAAACCTCAGTATTTCTCCCCAGTCAATTCTTCAACGCCAAAAGTCTGATGCTCTTAAAAGTTGAAAAATCCGTAAGGAAATGCGGTTGAGATATGTCTGAACCAATTCGCTGGTGGGTATCTTTCCTCAATTGTAGCAAAAGTAGACATCATTATCTCTGTATACGTAGAAAGTTTCTTCCTTATGGGAAGCATTAAGTCCAGCTTATAGTTAGTGATAATCTCAGATAGGTAGATAGTGTAAAGAGATGATTTCTAATATTAAAGATATCAAGTCAAAGTTGACTGCTACGTCTTGGAAGATGAAAATTACTATTTGCGAACTAATGAGCAGGCGAAGGAAACATTTCCCTTTCCAGTACGTGGATCCCTTGAGCAGCATTTAGATTCCCATCAAGTGTTACTGTATGTGGTCTTCCATTCCACGAGCTGAGATGCCTCTTCTCATTATAAAGGCAGTAGCGGGCTTTTCGCTTTGAATAGTGCAGTACAGTTTAAATCATTCATTTTGCGGATATCGTTCAAAAATTATTTCTTTGTTGAATGTTAAAGAAATGGTATCGCTCCAAATGATCTTGCATCACTGATCCACAGTCTGTCCGTTATGATCGCATACGTATTATAGATATTTATCCCCCCTTTTTTTTATTCTGCACATCCTTTTGTCCTTCTAGGTCATTTACTTTCAGTCTGCTATATACAGTCCGTTTAGAAACAATCACTGAACTAGTTAGCTGTAACGTTCTTACAATTACTAAGATGTTTGTTTCTCTTGGTTTTCCATTTCTGTGCTTGTCTTTCTAATTGCTGGTTACCTTGTAACAACTTAAGCACCTGCTAAGTATCGAATGATGACAGCTACATTTCATGTCAATTTGTCAGCGGAGCTCTGTCTCATTTTGTAACATAATAATATTAGAACGTGTAAACTGCTTGAACGCACGCAATTTAACCTAACAAATTTATTTAAGCTAACAAAAGCGCCCTTGGGAAATATAACAACATATTCTGTGTACATGACTTTCAACTACGAAATGACCATCGTACGTGACATGCAGTCGTTATATCGGAAGAAAATAAAACGTCGGAGACTAATGTAGCGGATTGAGCTTATAAATATAAATTTTTGTTAACCACTGGTGTTTCTTTCTTTCTTTTTTCCCTCTATCCATTATAAGCTGTTTGTTTTCACTCTCTTCGTCATAATTTTAAAATGGTGCTGAATCTGTAGCAAGCTTTGAATTTTTTATGAAATGCCTTAAAAATTAGTAGCATTTGGCGGTACTTAAAACTCTCATAACATGTATTCGGAATACATGTTATGAGAGGGGCATTAGGATTTTGGATCCAAGTGGTCATTTTTTTAAATATCTTTGTAGGGGCTTTTAATCATTCGTAAAATTCAGAATTTATTTGACGTTAATTTTAAGTGAAAACATGAATCACATTTTCAGTTAGATACAAGCTTCCTTCTTCAGATTCAAATCACTCTGACTAATCTTCCTCCCTACCCTCTTCTTAATAAAACTATACTTCAGTGTAAGGGAATTTGTAACTGCAGTATATATTTTCTCAGTAAATATATCTATTAAATCCTTCACTGTAGTAATGGAAATGTGTCACGGTATATTTTTGTTGCGCTTGTTAGTGTAAATACATTTCTTTAAGATTGTGATTACCTTTAGAGCAGGCTAAATACTTGGTAGTGTATCTCATATATGTATGAGTACAAACGTTGTGCAGATCACATTATTATGGAAAAGCTATTTTAATTTTTCTTATTATTGTGTGCGATAATAAACAATAAGCTCCCTAGTTTACAACTTTGCTTAATAATCTCCTTGTAATTTTACTGTAGAGTCTCTCAGTTGGAGTGCAATTCTTGAAGCCTCTTGCATTCGATTATTTCTTAATTGAAAAGCTAATTGATTAAAATTTTGTAGATTTGTAAAAATAACTTTTATTTTAGAAACAAAATATGAGATTAGGAGAGTACCTTGTATAAATAATTAACTATAAATTTTAATCCATGATACAATTCTATTTGCTGTATCGAATGTTATTGTTAAATAATATATCTGAAAACTGAAAATAAAGTTTTCTTATGTATTGTTTACGGTTCTGATTTTTAATTCAAAGTACATATAATTCATCAGATGCCCCGTAACTCAACTGGATTTCAAAAAACCTAAAAGAGAAATTTCTGCCAGATTTAAATTAAGCATCATTGAAGAATTCCCTTTACGGAAATTGCCTTTACGGAACAATTTAATTTGTTGACGGCCCTTTACGGCCGAAAACCAAATCTCTCTCTTTTACATTTTTATTTTTTTCTCAGGCGTTTTTTTTACCGAGGTCCTTCTCAGTTAGCTGGTTGCGTCATTTAATTAACAGGCGGCCTATAGCTTGAGAAACGACTTATAGAGGTGGCTCTTCCCATACATAATAATAAGTAGATAATTTTCCTCCTAACCTTACGAAAGCCACTGGCTAGATGACTACTGAATGTTCAGTCTGTAATTGAAAATATATGTAATAAAATTATTTAGTGTGTATAATATAAATCTTTTAGTATTGAAAGCATTCCGTTGTCTCATTTAGCTTCATGAAAAATATCATCCCTGTGATTTTTATTATGTTGTAATATCAGGAATAAATATTTTCATAAGTATCACGTTTGCCCGATTTTCTGAGTTTTGAACATGAAAGCAAAAAGAGGAGGGGAGGAAGGAACAAAAACAAAATAAAACAAAAAAACAGGTTCTTAAGCATGGTGTCCTTGCGTGTTGCTCTGCATCCGGTTGTCATATAAGTCGTTCTACCGATTATTGTGAGAAGTTTCGCTTCGGATTTGAGTAATCGGGCTTTCAGATTGCGAGTTTGTTGGATGCTTCAGATATAACTGATTTGAAGCATTTAAATTTATGAAAACTATGACTTGTACGTAATCGAGGCACATTGTACGCGTGGAATTCTGTATTACCATATATCCGTAAATCTCAATATGAATAAGTTTTTGCAACTAAAAGCGAAACGCCGAAAAATAAATCCCCCTCATTGGATAGGATTTGATGTAACGTTCGTCTAAAAGATACTTTAATGAAATTAAAATATTAAAGTGACTGCATAAATCGTTGCAAATATCATTTTAATTTCAGAGCAGTATTATCTTTTCCAAAGCTTACTGCATTCAGGTTCTTCTGCTGCCGTGTTTTCAATCCAGTATTGTTTCCTCACAGTCTGAAATTATTTGGGTTATCACATCATGTGTACGATTATTTATGCTGTTTTAAGAAAAATTTCTTCTGTGTTCTTATTATCACATTTCAGTCGTTCGTACGTTTTCCATTTTATTCCTTCAATCATTATTAATCAGTGTCTTTCAGTTACAGTTTATGCACAATTTTAGGAACGAAACCCTGTTTGTTAAGCAAAAAAACTGTAAACATACTCTTGTGTGTCCTCTTATATGAGTTGTTATATATGTTATTGCAATAAAGTTGTTTTTTAGTGCCATGAACTCTTTATTTATGCATGTATGTGTATGTGTATACATAAAGAGTTTATGATTTTAGTACCATTTTAGGTGCAAAGTGAGTTTTATGTTTTCATCATTTTTGCCTTTGTTTCTTAGATGAAAATAAATCTGTCTAATATTTAATAAAGGCTAATTAACTTGAAGAAAATAAAAAAGAGAAACACTATCATTAATTATGGTTTAGCAAGTATAATTATATTTTATGTTATGAAATAAATACAAAAAGCGAGACTCAGAAAAACTTCAACGCTTTAACCTTGACTTCCACAATCAGCCTCCTGAATGCCACAAGTACACTCCGAGATTCACCCCTGTGTTCTTCCGAAATGCCGAAATGTGTAGTCGAAAACCATTACGTAAGTCACAAAAGTTGCCCCGCGATGAAATCTTTACAGATCTTGTTCCGAGTATTTTCATAGTAGCTTTTATGCGGGGACAGCCTATCTCCTGGTCCATTTGGGATTTGTACTTTTTTAAAAAGTGCTTTGTAAGATGTTTTGCTTTTTACCCCCCCCCCCTCTGCAGCCCCGACAGGGAGCACAGCTCTAGTGTGGTCGGCATTCTCTACCCGTATGGGGGGAAAATAGTTTTCTTGTGGGGCAGCAAATAGGGGGCGAGTTAGAAAGGCATGGAATTCCAAGGCCTGACTAGGTTGAACGTGAATGCGTATGATTTTTTTCAAAAAATACAATCTAAAATTGTGAAAACATTCTAAGTATTTATGTCATTGATGAGGTATGAAAATATGACTGGGGTGCCATCTGATAATTTGAACTGTTTTTCCCATATTTTTAAAACTCTTAAAGTTTCACTTAGTCATGCATTTTATCTTCATAATTAAAACTTGCTTGTATTAGCAGTTCGCGGTTACTAACACTGAACACAGACTACTAAATATTTCAGTGATATTTATCGTAAGTCCTTGAAATCTCATTAAAAAATTGCATTCAAGGAAAAGTACTGTCCTAATAATTTCCGAATAATAATGCATAAAAGTCATTTAAAGAAGGTTACATTGTTGTCTGAGACGTTTATTGATGTCTTTTACCATTTCTTATGTAGCTTAGCATACTAATTACATTCCTGTTTTCCTAAAAATCTTAGGTTTTTCATGTTGATATTATTAAAAACTGCATTTTCATTTTATTAGTATGAGCAAATTTTCATTTTTAGTAAAAATAGTTCCAAGATTAAGCCTTGAAAATTTGTTGCGTTGATATCTAGATAATCATTTAGGACTAAATAATTCCTTTTTAATGTTACATAATAATAAAACTAATTCATTAATATCAGAGTTTATTGTTCTAATTTCCTATGCTGTTATTCATAAATTAACTTTGAATGTGAGTTAAAAGAGAAAGATGTTTTATAATTTAGTGTTTACTTGGTATGTACGTCTTTTCTCTCAATTTTTCTCCTTCCTTTTTCGCTTCGAAGTGTCCTTTCTCCAGTCACCCCCCCCCCACTGTCCTCCTAATATCAGCCCAGTGTTAAATATGGGGAGAATGCATATATCACCTAATTTTCATTCAGTTATCATTAAAAACAATTAGTGAACTTTAGTCCGCTCAGTAGGGAAGCCTGCTGTGGTACCAAAGGGCCCGGGTTCGAATCCCGGAGAAGGCTTGGATGTTTGTAAATGAATAATGTCTTTGCAGTATGGGGTACTCTGAATGTAGGGTTGGAGACTCCTGGTCCACCCCTCCCGGAGTGCGAGGAAATGCGTCATTTCTCGATTAATTAATCCATGTCATAAGACTCTTGCAAAATTCTGATGATGTAAATGGAACTAAAACTCAAACAGCCAATAATAATTTGACAGTATTTTACTATCCAAACAAAATGCATTAAGAACCGAACCGAAAATGCATTAAGAACCGAACTCAGTCTGAATTAAGATTTCACCCTGACTGTAATGCACTTGCTTTCAACGTTTCGGTCTAGCTGTGTTACTGTCTATCTGCTCCTTATATTTTACTCAAAATTAATCTAAAATGTAAGCTTTCTGGAATAGGCACATTTAATGTGCCAACTTGATTGTGGCCACAACAAGCTGAAATAAAAAACGAAAATTTAATCTGCCTCGACTACCAAATTTCTTATTCAGTGTGGGATCGGCATCTCAACATTCTACGACATCAAAATTCCTGCTAGTCATTATATATTTCTCTCTCTCTCTCTCTCTACAGTGTTTCTGAAAGATTGTACTATTAAGATCATTATTCTATACCATGGTTCGCAATATATGGCGTTAGAGACACCTTTTATTAATCAAAATCATTTAAATAAACAAAAAAATTGCACTAGTATTGTAGATGAAAAATTATTGTTACTGAGCGTAATTTTATTTCTAAGTTTTAACTATTTTCTTTCGCAGAACTCTCTGCAATCACTTCATAAAATGATAGAGCCAGAACTATTAAATCACACTGAAGGCATTCCATGTTAAATAAAAAAGGCTGCCGGTCCCCATTTAAAAGTATATTCATTTATTCAACTTCTAACGCAAGAGCAAGCAGAAATTTAATCAGTGAGGCTAATACTAAGTTGCATCAATAAACCACAGAGATATCAGTTAAAATAGAGATAATTAAATGAAAAATTTTTAATTTAAAAAGAAAAATTTTTAAGCAACAAAATTTTAGTAGAAAACTTTTTCAGTGTTGTGAGCATCGAGATAAATCAATTAGAAGTCTAGGTGTTGAAATTGTATTTATTTGTTTATTTTATTTTATATTATTATTATTATTATTAGTTTTAACAGTTACAGTTGCTAGTCATGTTTTTGTATATGCATTATTCAGACTACTTGATTTTTGTACAACGTATTATAACCGAAAAATGCTTTTTTAGCATAAATATTTTAAAACTTAGACAAATTAAATCTTAATTTTAAACGTTAATTCACTTATAGAGTTTGCGCAATTTTAGGTCATAAGCAATAATAAAAAGGCTATTTAACTCCTTATGATAATAGTTAAGTAAGTTTAATAGCATCATTAATTTCACAAACTCAGCTTCCATATACATTAATATAGTGCTTACTTTCATGCAATAATAAGACATTATTTTTTAGTCACCTCACCTTTGTTTTTAATACCAAACGGGGTTAGTGCAGTGTAACACATCGGGATTGAGTATTTTAAATACTTACCGAGGAGAAGAAATGAATCATTTGATTAGTAAAATGTAAAATTTTTTACGTTTTTCAGTTTTAAATATCGTTTGTACAATTTAAATAGACGAACATTAATATGTATCTTAATGGCAATGTTCTAAAAGCAGGCTCGAGAGCAGCGTGAGGCTCTCGCACGAAGAATGTAATTATTTTTTTTTTAATACACTCACTTCCAAAAATTAAGCACGAAGATCTAAAATGCAAAAAAATCAACAAATACTGCTTTGATTGCCACAAAATTCGGCAGGAAAGTAGCATATATATTTATACATAAAACAAAATCAGTAATTATATACAGAAATGAAAACAATATTAAATTTTTGTAAGTTATCAGATAATGACATACTGGAGACTTATGTATAAAGGGAAAATAAACAGCATAAAATGAAAAAAAAAAGGACATTAATAGGGTATGTGAGCCCCTCTCATTTGTATACAAAGTTTACACCTTGTGACCATGCTTTCAATTAGGTGGTCAACCATCGCAGAATTAAGCAATCGCCATTCTTCTTGTAGAGCAGTTTCCATTTTAATAAGAATGGTTGGAGGTGGGAAACGTGAAGATACAGCACGGCCAGAGCATCCCAAAGATTTTCAATGGGATTAAGGTCGGGCGAATAGGCTGGCCACGCCATACGCATAATCCCTTCACTCTCCAGGTAGTCATCAACGATGTCAGCTCTAGGGGGAGAAGCGTTATCGTCCATTAAAACGAAAGTAGAGCCGACTGCTGCAGCGTACAATCTCACAATGGGTTTTAGGACTTCACTTCGATACCGGACAGCCGTCAAAGAACCCCGTTTAAAGATGTGCAGGTCGGTACGGTATCCTAATGAAATCCCTGCCCACACCCAGGGCTAAGAAGTAAAGATTTAAGCTTTCACTCTGGAAAACTGTGGTCAGTAGACGAGGTGAGGAACCATGGACTTTATAAGAGACCTTCTTATAAGGTCCATGTGAGGAACCCAGTGACGTCACATTGCTCCCCAACAGGGTTCGTGTCGGCATCGTTCCCCTCAAAGGGATGAACCAGCCGTTCTTTTTCTCTAGCCCTGGCCCACACCATAATGCTTCCGCCTCGGAATGCGTGCTGTTCGGTGATGTTTTGGAACTGATTGCGTGTTCGTTGTTCATGCCGTATCCTTATACGCTTGTCATCTGGCTCCAGAGCAAATCTTGACTCATCAGTAAACATGACATTGCCTCAGTCAGACACATTCCTGTTGACATGTTCCCGGCACCACTGTAATCGTGCCCCTCTTGATTGGACGATAAAGGAACACAAACTCGAGGTACCCGGGCGTACAGTCCACTCATATGTAATCTTCGGCGTACAGTAGCTGCAGATATCGCCTTACCAATGGACGCTGTAACCATAGATGTCACACGTGTGGAGGTCGCTCTGCGATTTCGCTTGGCTACAATAACAATATATCGATCTTCCGCGGGGGTTGTAACACTTGGGCGACCGGCTAAGGGCCTTCGGACAGCTGTCTGTGTGGTTTGGAATTCTTTCCATAAACGTGAAATTACAGAATGATGAACGCCGAAGAAAAGAGCAACATCTGTGATCGATTGTCCTGCTTCAATGCTAAAATGCACCTCACAGCACGCCAGCGCTCAGAATCTTCCTTTCGTCTTCTGAAAGTCATAGAAACAAACAAAGAAACAAATGAAAACAAATTGTACGAAAGTTTTAAACACCTTCTATCAGCACTTACAATCAACTTCTGTAACCCTTCATAAAGCTGGCTTCTTATAAGACTGCCTTTTTTGCATATTTTTTTACATGAAAGCGCGATTAGCTGTTACCTAACATATTTGCATACTTCCATTTACCTCTGCAACGAATTGCATCCTCTTCAATTCTGATTGGCTTCCGGAAATTAGCATTTTCCTCTCCGTGCTTAACTTTTGGAAGTGAGTGTAGTTTAGAATATGTTTTCTCCTCGTGCTTGTATGTCGCCATTTTGAGTGTTAAATAATTTTTTCCTGTGTTCCAGCAATGGAGTTTGCTTCAATTGCGAAAGAAGTATCACACTCTTAATTATTTTTGGAGGCACCGACGAGATTCGAACTCGTGATCTCCTGGTGAAGAAATGAACCATTTGATTAGTAAAATGTAAAATTTTTTACGTTTCTCAGTTTAGTCGTTTATTTGGGGGGGGGGGATCTTTTTACTAGGCGAATATTGTTATCTTGTTTAAAATTCTTGATAATGAATTAGGACGCTAAGAATTTCTTTTCAAACTCGCTTCTCAGAATTTTCTATATATATAACTTGAAGACGATTCAACTTCCAGTAAAAAACATATTGTGAAGATAACCTTCCTGCTAGCCTGATAGTTTTCCGGTCTCAGCAATTAATCAAAATCCAGTCTTCTTCAAAGGTAGACAACCTAATCAAAAATATGATACTTTAATTAAAATTCAGCTTTAAATTAAACATCAAATCAAATCCACATTCGTCTTCTCGATTATTGTTGGTTTATAATGATTGGTTATATAATAAATTAAAATCCTTATTGGTGAGTCACAGGATGAATAACGCTGCAGCAATGAATTGCTTAAAACTTAAACTATTATGCTGCATCGTAAATTATCGGGAACTGACTTGGAAAACTATTCATCTAGCTTCATCGTACAAAATTCAGTTGTTCGGTCCGAGGTTGGAAACTCGAGAATGGGCTGGCTGCATGGCTGCTTTAGTGGTTTTCCGCATGTGTAACGTGCACGAGCCAGTTTCTCTTAAAAAGTCCTCCACGAAAGCATCCCTCCCCGTAAACAGATAACCATCGAGTGCTTTTGTCATAATTAAATACACCACACCATAAAAAAAAATCATCAGAATCATAAGCAGCTTTTCTCTGAGAATACCGCTTAAACTGTAGAAATTTAAATTTTGGCCTCAGTAGAAAGTTACGTCTTTGACATTTTCAGAGCTTTCATTGTTAAAATCGAATGTGTAAATTTTTATCAAATGAGTTAAACAAACATAATATAATTTTAAATTATTTCGTGAAACCACCAGATTAAACGGATGGCTAGTTTTCAAATAAATCAAAATTTTAGATTATTACACATGTTTATTGAATTTAATCGTAGCCATATGAATATATACGATATAACATATTGTTATGTAGAATATTTTATGCAAATAAGTTGTGGAAAAAATTTAAGCTAGAGCATCGTAATGACCAAAAAAACGCAGAACGATCTCGGTTTGGGGGTGAACGAGGGAGAAGTGAGTGTTATCGGGAGGATAACTCCTTCACTGGAGGTAGGGTGTAGAAGTTATTTGTACGAAAGACTGACTATCAGATGGGAGAGAGAACTATCAAAGGGAGGTCGAATTGTTAGCCCGTCAATGACAGAAGGAACTTTCGGGCGAAACGTCATTGAGCGAAAGAGCATATGCACGGTTTACTTTGCCTTTTATTTCCCGTGGATTGTCGCAGTTAAATTAATTTCAAGTACAGGAACTGGGATGAACGTTTAAGTAAAATACCATTTTTACATAAATTACATTTTACATTACATTTAAGTAACCTTTCGTGTATATAAGCGTATTTCTTATAGCTTATAATAGATATTACTTCAATTAAATACGTTACCAGTTTATGACGTTTGACACATTCTGATGATTAGATTTGCGCATATCAGAGATTTCTATGAATTCCGCATTCTGAAGTAGTCCTGCCCTAAGTCCAATCAGAGTTCATCAAGATTATCGGACTGATCTGTAAGCCATGTGAAGGAAATTCAATAACCTGTTGGCTAGTTTA
>KK113457.1:1491106-1520534 GCA_000611955.2 Stegodyphus mimosarum
AAAGGTTATCTCTGTTTGACACACACACACACACATATATATATATATATACACACATATATATTATGTACTGCTATCTCTATGCGTTGAAGAGCAACCACTTCATGGACTCGTATGTAATTGTATTAACTCTAGAGAAGTGGCAAAACTTTCATGCACTCACCTGATTAATAAGTCAATTAACGTATGCCTAAACAATTTGAAGTTACACATACTCACTCATTATTATAGATTTTTGCTGAATGATTTTTAAGTTATGTAAACATATTTCTGAATTACTGTATATATTAAAATATATATTTCAGATTGTTTTCATCTGAGACTACGGCTTTGTAAATCTAAGTATGAAACAAGAGGAAGCGTTGAAGAGCAAAAATTTCTTATTAGAATAATCCTTTGTATTCACAGAATATACTTTTCCTATAAATATATATACCATATTTCTTTGATTCTAAGACACAGTCGATTGTAAGGTGCACTTCTTAATTTCAGTGCTTCCGATAAGTAAAAGGGACTTTAAATCAAAGCCAATAAACGAAGTGAAGAAAAACGCTAAAATACAGCTAGCAAAGATTATTTAATGATCAGTTTATTAATAATAATAGTATTTCCGTTTAAATTGGCAATTAGGAAAAAATACTGTGCTAGAACATTTAGTAAAACCGAAAAGTTCCTTTTTTAGATGACCCGTCCCATTTTAGCGAAGCCTGTATGGATAAAATGGTGCGCCTTAAATTCGAAGCAATACAGTATATGTACTATATAATATAAAAGTAATCGGACTTCTGTAAATTGAAATTCGAGGGAAATGAAAAGTTCAATAACAGTATAAAACTCGACGAGTTGGCAGTACTTATGGCGGACCATTCCAAAAATGTATCGAGGATTCTGCACATATGTGTATGATTATATATATATATTATGGAGCCACTTTAAAGTGTAGTAATATAAACCAAAATGGTAAATTCTCTAACAGTAAAATGCAAAACATAACGTGGGAAACAAATCTAAAAAAAAAGTAAATCAGTTCATAAATAAAAATTAATAAAACAAAGTTCACATAAAAGTAATTTATAAGGTATTTCTTCCGTCTTCTTAGCATGCCTTCGTGGTGTAGCGGTCATCACGCTCGACGCGTATTCGAGAGGTCCGTGATTCGAGTCCCGGCGAAGGCATTGCTCATTTTTCATCTATCCTGTTTCTAAATACGTAATGTCTCTACAGTGGTGCCCGAACTAAAAAAGGTGGTGATTCTCCATCACCAAGATTTTGTAATTGGGTCCCCTAATCCCCAGTCGCTCTTTAAAAGGGGGAGTATATAAGGTATTTCTCCTGCCTTCTTAGCATGCTTTCGTGGTGTAGTGTGTCAGCACGCTTGACGCGTATTTGAGAGGTCCGTGGTTCGAGTCCCGGCGAGGGCACTGCTCATTTTTCATCTCTCCTGCTTCTAAATACCTAATGCCTCTACAAATTAATAGTTGATAGCTAGCTTCTCTTTGTCAAGAAGCAACCAAAAGAATCATCACCATGTTTCTCAATTATATCTGGCTGAATTGTAAAATTAATCAAAGAGTTTTTTGAATTAAAATGAAATTAAAACTGGTACTTTTACTTTTAATAATTGAAGCCGAAAGTCCTCTCGAGTATTCTGATGGTAGGAGTTGGGAGAGCACCAAACCATCCCCTGCGGCGTTCTCCTTCAGTACTGGGATGGAGCTGCGCAATTAGCGCGGTGAGACTATACCTGTACGACCAGCGGTAAAATTCTGTTGTGCTTTTCACTTGTAACTGTACCTGTAGAACCATCTGGAGCCATCAGTGTGATAAAGATTAAATGGAAAATGAAACTGGACATAGGTCGTCGTCGGAAGGATGAGTTTGAAAAAGCCAATATTTAAGAGTATAAAAAATATCTGTCTTAACATTCTGGTCTATCCACTTTCATTTTCCATTGCTTCTTTTATCAAATGGCTTGATTACTGCAGGTTCTACGTTAATAGCTGTTTCATTTGTTATATGTTACTGTTATTTTTTCATTTTATTTTGGACTTATAATAGAAATAATAATAGAGAGTTAGACGATATATCTAAGACATGACAGCTGCTTAGGCCCATATTTTAAAAAGCCTTTTAATCACTCCATACTTTTCGGAACTCATAAAGACAAAGAAAATGGGCATAGAAATCCTCTAGAGGAATTCTGTGCTTAGGGCCACATGTTGGCGTAAGACCATTTGAAAAGGCTAATGAAAGTTGATAAAATGTTTCCTGTGCATTTCGTGATATTTCTTTTTTATTCGTTTAGCGGCGTAACGTGAAAATACTTTGATATCAATGTTTATTTATTTATTTTAAATATTTTTGTGTGTTAGAATGCTGCCTACTATTTAAAATATATATGTATATATATGATTTTTAATAAATTGAAGGAAAGCATATATAACTCAGTTCAACCAAATGTGGAAAAAACTGATCAGAGGCATGAAATGACATTTTGATTTCTAGTCTTATCTGGATTTTGTTTATCAGAGCTTTTTATCAATGACCGTGAACCAATACAATCTGCAGTCTTATATTCCATCTTCTGCTAAGTACATGTTTAACCACATAACTGAACCTACGGACCTACCTACGGACTGGCGAAATGCAATGACTACGTGCGGTTGAAAGTCATAAGCTGTACTGCCTGTCACTCGTTGAAGCGGATCGACTGTGAATTGGACTTCCGGTAGTCTTAGGGGGAATGACAGTGATATTTTCGAATTCCACTCTTGTTTCGGCCCTGTGTAAGAGGGGGGGGGGTAATATGAAAAGGATTTCTATATCTTTTAACGAGCGCGAGTCACTTTCGAAGAATTTCGATTAAACAGGTTTTCCTCTTTTCGGGCTGTTTACGAGTAGCTCCGCATGTCTTGAATTATATTACGTAAATCTACATATTTTTGTTTCCTTTCACTCAAGTGAGTAGGTAGAGAGTATCTGAAAGTTAACATCTAAATGCCCATTGTTAGCCAGTGTGATTGCAAATGATGATTGATTTCTGTTATAATATAAAGCTTAAAAACTGTTAGTATTACTTTTACAAGCAAACTTGCTCCCGTATTGAAGTCCGGGACATGGATGCATGGTTCTGGAGTTACGGGTAGCTTGAACAGGTCCGTAGCCGGGTTGGGGAGGAGGCTTAAGCGCTCCACATTGCCGAAGTCTGTAAAAAAAATATCATACATACATACATACATATATACAGGGTGTTTCAGCTAATCAGTTACAAACTTTCAGGAGAGCTAGAGTACACCTAGACGATCGAAAAACACATAGCAACGCTTGGTCGGAAACGCTTTCCTGACTCGGCAGTGACGGCACAAAACATAAAAAAAAAGGACACGAATAGGTTGAGAATATATGTTTACTATGCTTAATGCAGCGGAAATTAAGAAAAAAAAAGAGCAAAAACAGACAGTTGTCATCAAAGAAGATGTTCGAAACGTATTCTCAGCATGGGATCGGCAGAAGTGCTCCGGTGCATTGGCCAGCAAGATCGCCAGACCACACTTGCATTGACTACTTCCTCTGGGGGGAGGTGCGTCAAAACATTGGTGTTCGAAACCCCTCCTAGAAGTGCTAAGGAACTTGTTGAACACATCTTCGCAGCTTCTAAGGAAGTCCAGGACATGCTGGGTATTTTCCAGAACGTCACATCTTCCAAGTCCCGGAGATCTGCATCAGGATCCGGAGTCGTAATTTCGAACACCTGCTTTGATGACGAACATTGTCTATTTTTGTTCTTATTTCTTGATTTCCGCTGTACTAAGCATAATAAACATGTTTCCTCAAGCACAACAAACATATTTCCTCACCTTGTTCACCGTCTTCCTTTCTTGAGTTTTGTGTTGTCACTACCACACCTGGAAAGTCTTTTCGACCATGCTCTGCTATGTGATTTTCCATCATCTAGCTGTATTTTATCTCCTGAAAATGTGTAACCGATTTGTTGAAACACCCTGTATATTAGCAGAAATAATTTTAAAATTTTGGCATAAATCAGAGAAAATTGACTTTTGCACAATTTCGACTATTTAGCAAGGATTACATGAAATGATCAACTTCTTGTTCTTAGTTATAAAATCTTAAATGAGAACTAAGAGTAAACAAAGCATAAATCCTATGCAACAAGAAAATTTGAACGTGGAGGGATTTTTTGTAATTCAGGACACTTTAGGGTTGTAGAAAATATAATCGCCTTTATAATTCTTAGTGTCCCAAAATTCTAGCTTTCCTCTTCGTTGTCTTGGAAATTTTATCTGATCTATCACCAGTTAAAAGAATATTTTAGAAGGGGGAATGCTATTTCGCATAAATTCTGTTTAATTACTTTTTGTGACATTAATACTTCTTTCAATTTCAGTTTTACTAATAAGCATAGCAAATTTTTCAAGAAATTGTTTTTCGATTAAGCAAACAAAGCGTAAGTTTCAATTATTTTAGCACTCTGAATTTTATTTTATGAAAAAAGTTTTTAAAATATTTATCCTTCTCTTCTTTACCTTCTTTTGGTCGTAATTTCCTTCAACCTTAAAAATTCATTTAAACATCGCTATTAACGTCACAGATTTTTAAAATATCCATCAAATTCAGATTATTTTTTTGCTCCCAGGAAAGAATTATAAAATTAAAACTTCACTTAGTTTCACATGCATTTTGTTTTAGCATTCTGTACTTGAGTATTAATTTGCAATAAAGGCAGATTTCAATTCGTAGTTTAATTGTACTGAAAGCCAGAAAATGTATGTGTGTAATTCTGATGCGTATCATTAGGTTCATAGTGTGAATAATTGTATCTCTTATGCATGGTTTCTGGTCTTAGAAAATAATAGAGAGATTTCTTTTGAAAAATGAGCTTGAAATCGAGAAGAGCTGTGGAGGCCGTAAATCTTCGATATGTCGCTATAATTTATACATGTAAATTAAATGTAACGTATTATTAATAAGAAATTTTTAATAGAGCTCAAAATTCGGAAAAACAATTCACATAAAATTTTTCGCACTAAATATCGATTTTAAAACGTTCTGCCTAAGTAACCTTTCACATGTCTTGGGTAACTTCTGAACAGCATTAGCAATCATTTTAAAGAATTTTTATACGCTTTTCGAAAGAATTTGACAAGGTTTTTTGTTTGAAAACTTGAAAGATGTGAAAACCGTAAACTTTAAAAAAAACATTAAAGGAAGCATTTTCCAGTGAAGTGAAGCGAAGTGAACTTAATAAAAATGAGAAAGCAGAAAATTTTAGATGCATCGGAATCTATATCTTTCTCGACAGGATTGCATTATAAGTTTTGTTTCAGTCGTATTTCTACAGCTGCAGCCAGCGAATTCAAATTTAAACGAAATTAACCGATTAAAAGTCAAAATATCAAGCCAAGTTAATTGAAACAAAATTTATCCAAAACCGGCTTTACGCCCAAAACTCACAACTCGTTGAATAGCAATTTCAAAGGTAAACGTATAAACGTGGAAATAAAAATTGGTTCCAAACAATGCATAACAAAAAGAAAGAAAAAATAAAAAAAGAAGCGCAATGAATTTTTGTAATGGAACTAGGACTAACTAATAATGAGATTAAGTCATACCAGTGCGTAAACAAAGGAAGCTATCTCCCCAAAAAAAAGAGCAGGAAATGTAAACAAAATTAAATAAAATGTAAAAAATTAATGACAGCTAGTTAAATAACAAATACTGGAGGTCATCCTTTTTTAAGGCTTCGGGTAGAATTATGATTTTACTTAACGTCTGAGGAGTACTGAAGTGGGCCTTCGGTGGACTCCGACTGAAGTGAAACCCTGACTTAGCAGTAATTCACAATAAGTGCAAAATTTTGTAAATGCGTTTCTTCATAAAGACTTTTAATATTTTCTTATATACAGATCTTTAATAATTTAAGTAAATTTACTGAGTTGTTTTCTTCCTTGAAGGTCATTGTGAGCGAATAAAGACTAATGCTTATTTTTAATTCAGTGTATAAAAACGTAAGTTGGCTTACAGTATTTAGTATTTGTTAATAGAAATTTGTAATAATAAATAAATAAATAAAGCCTCGAATTTGTCTCGCAAGCTTAGCGTAAAAAAATTCTGCCACCGCCACCTTCTCCTCACAGAACTCTTGTAATTAAATCTTAACTATTATATACGCAATGAAAACCGACTATAAAACATCTTTTTCCTTTTC
This sequence comes from Stegodyphus mimosarum, assembly GCA_000611955.2. Lineage (NCBI taxonomy): Eukaryota > Metazoa > Arthropoda > Arachnida > Araneae > Eresidae > Stegodyphus > Stegodyphus mimosarum. Next base: position 1,497,333 of record KK113457.1, read on the forward strand.
AAAGAAAGGTAGATAGAATAGACAGCTCAAAATTTCAAGTTTTGTATGGAAATTTCAGTGTTTGCTGATAAATTTAACTGTTGCTATCCTACCAAAATTCGTTTCAGGGTATTTATTTTGTGAATATTATATGAATGGAAGGATGCAGAGCCTCAAATTACCAAACTGCTTATTTCCAACAGTTTGAAATGTTTTTTCTTAATCTTCATCTTTTACAAATATATCGCTAGATATTTAGTTTTTATTTTAGCATGCTTCTGATTAAATTTAATTTCCTTCATAGACAATTGTCAAATGCAGGAAACATGTTACTTTTTGCCAATTTTAGTTTCGTTCAAAAATTTTATTGTTTTAAAATGCTTTTCCTGTTAATATTTTCCTTTAAAATATATTATTGAAATATGTATTTAAGAATACAATAATTAAAGAGACTCCGAGAAACCATTCCATATTTTTTTGTTTTATCTTTTTTCAGCATAACATGCTCTTAAATTGGAATTTTTATTATTCTTAAGTCAGTGCTTTCTTGAATCAAGTTATTAGTTATGATTAATATTCTTAATGAGAAATTATTATATAAAATATCAGAATTATTTATATATGCTATTTACTAGTGTCTTATTTTACTAATTTAATTGTCATTAAATCGCCGAAAATTGTAATATGTTTTTGTGTGAAATGTACGTGATTAAAACTTAAAGTTTGTTAACATATTTTTTTACCTTTCAGAACCAGTCAAAACTAAAAAGGCAGGCAAGTTCTCCGCTGCTGGATTGTGCCATTGACAATATAGCAGATTCTCATTCTAATAAAATACCGCGTTCTGGACAGTCGAGCGACAAAAGCTTCAGCAGTTCTACGCAGTCACAGACTCAGCAACAACAGAATCCTCAGGAACCTGGGATATCAAGTTTCTCTGTTCAAATTGTACAGCAGTTCACCAGTTCTAACACATCTCAAGCTCCCCACTCTCAAACTATACAGACGAATGTCACTGTACAAACGTTGGCGGGAGGGTCAATTAAAACATCGAACTCTCCTAGTACGGTGTCTACGACATCTAGCCCAGGATGTGTTGCTTCCGGAAATACTTCCGGCGATGCCTGTAGTCAAATGCCAAATAATGTTACGCCATCATCAACTTCTATTTCGGTTGGAACAAATATCGAATGTAAACAGGAACCTGATACAAATTTCAATCAGTGCAGTATAAATGGATCTCATCCATTACCAGAGCTCAGCAGTGACCTTAACAGTGCCAACAATAACCTAAATACTGCTACAACTTCATCTTCAGCTGCTACTACGGGAGACAGGTTCTCGGACTCTTTAGCTAACCTTGGTTTTCCTGAAGATTCCAATGATGATGTAATCCATCCTGATATTCTTAAAGATATCATAGACGATGTCTTTACTAATCCATCCGATTTAATGAATGGTTTTAATTTCGTAGATAGTATTGGCATTAAAGAAAACAGTAATCTCGGTGACGATAAAGATTCACTGAGGCCCATGATGAGCTTAAGCAAGTCGATTCAAAATAGTCCTCCAAATCATTTTCAGAATTCAGCCAACAGTCCTGGTTTGTTTTCTATGAACCAGTCACAACAATCTGTGTTTGATTTTCAAACGGGAACCGTAAATTCAAGTTCCTCACCACAGTCCTTGCCAAATAACTCAAGTAATGTTCCACAGGGTTTTACATCTGGTCGTATGGGATCCTATGCAGCATCTTCGCCTAACTTGCCAAGCATGGCAAACAATGGTCTTGGTCTGGACTTCAAGTTAACTGAACCGAGTCCTGCTGCTCAAACTTTAAAACAAATGGCTGAGCAGCATCAAAATATGCAGCAAAAGCAGCAGCAACTTGGACTTGGTATTAGTTCAAGTCACCCACGTTCGCCTTTTGGTTCTGATAGTTTTCCTGATCCATTATCTAATATTAGGTCGAATTTTTTGAATGGATCCCCAAATTCTCTTAACTCCCTCCAAAAGAGCCCGACTGGTCTTTTCCAGCCCATGGGTTTCTCGCAACAACAGGGATATCCACCAACTAGTGGTACAGTTGGGGTAAAACCGGAAATAGGTACACAGAACACAGCTATGTATTCATCCAATTTAAATCAGCATATATCTGATATAGAGCTTCACAAGCGAAGGCAACAAGTGCTTGGACAATTACAGCAGAATCAAATGGCGAATATTTCTCGACCACCCTTTTCACACAGCCCTGAGCAGAAACGACAGTACCCAGGGTTACGCTCCCTGCCGCTTTATAATGATCCATCTCCAGGCCATCCCCCAAATGATGGAAGCGCTAGCAATAGTCCTGTACCTAATCATCCTCAACAGTTTATGAGGGGGGTTTCCACTTCTGGTGTTACACAGTCATCTCAAGGTTTTGGATCTAGCCCATCACCGTCTTCTGGAACACTGTACTTAAGTCAAAGTCAACAAATTCAGCTCTCCTCAAATAGCCAGCAACTACAAGTAAGTGCTTTTTATTCCATACTTAAATTTGTGTGCAATTTTCAGTTTGATATACAGCATGCTCTGAAAAGAGACTATAGATTTTATTTTCTTCATTATTAATTTTAGTTATGTTCTTCCAATAATAAAAACAGCTAGAATTGAGAAAAACTTTTAGATATATGTAAATTAGTTCTAGAAATGATGGTTTCGGTTTGAACCTTCGAATTATTCTCAGATGTCTTTTGTAATTTAGGGAGTCGAACTTCCGCATTAAGGAAATGTAATTGAAACATCATCAAACTTAATATTTAATTTTACTTCTGCTTCTGTCGGTTACGCAGCAGCCGATGATAATGGATTCTTTGTAGAGTCCCTGCAAAGTTTTATTATTTTCCATTTCTGAGGGTACAGTGTCCTTGAGTCTTGTATCTCTGTTCTTCCACTACGATCTTTCGAAAGAGAGCTCGCAGATCCGCAGATTTTTTTAAGTGCCTTCGTTCCGCAAAGATACTGCAATCGTATTAACTCACATACCTTGGACGCTATTCGAGCATGACTCTAGTTTTGTATCTGATAAACTTCTGCTAACCAACTTTCCGTTCAGGATGATACGGGTTTAATATGAAATGATGCCTTTCATCCGAAAATTTGCTAAAATGCTGCATTCATAATTTAATTTTATTTTGTTTTAGTTTTGTATCTGTTTTCATTTGGTTATTTACTGAAATCTTTATGAAGAATGCTGTCTTGGATATTAAAGCATTTGCATTTATTTATAGCATATGATGATTTCTTATGAAACTGCTTTGAAAGATCGCCTAAATTAAACATTTTAAGTAATGTTTCAAACAAGTTTTAATGAGCAGTGAAGGTTTCACAAAAGTTGTGAAGCAAAGTAATTAGTACGGATTTAAACAAACATTTTCCACACAATTTTCACAGTTGGGAAGAAATGCACTATACAGTAGTAGACAAGGTTCAGAATCAGATCAGCTTCAGAATGAACTGATCTGATCTGATTTCTTTTATTCATTTATTGCTTATTTCCAATTGTTATTCATTTCGAAAGGCAACAAGGTATCACTTAAATCTATCAGTGTTGCACAAAAACGGAACAATATTTTTAGGTAGCAGTTAATGCGCTGGTATTTATTTATTTTCAAGTATAAAAAATATATAGGGATTTTTTACGATATGGAACTTTATTATTTTATTTTTTCCTATACTGCTAGAAAAAGTAAAATAATAATTGAAAACTGGAAAACCTCTTCAGCTACAGTTTTATTCGGCTTTTTCTTCCAGTGCTTTTACTTGAATGACATTCTTTTAAATTTATTCCATTTATTTATTTTTTAAGGCATTTGAGGAAGTGTGTTGTTTTTAATCATCTTAAATTATATTTCGAATTTAATCAGTATATTATTAATTAACGAACAGAGACTTAAAAGCAGTATGTTGCCTCTGCATGAAACATGATCTTTAATTTACCTTTCGCAGCCTATACTCAAGAGTAACATTCGGTAAAATGTAGGTTCATAAATATGCCTTTCAGACTTAATCAGTCTGTTATTAAGAAACTGAAAGCAATAAATGCACTTCTCAATAATTTAAATCTCTTGCTTTATTTTATTTATTTATTTATTTATTTTTTGTCTAACTTATATAGATTAAAATATGTTCCTTTTTATAGCCAAGTAATAATTTTAATGAGCATTAACTTCTTTATAATTAATTTTAAGCAGCATTAACTTCTTTATAATTAATTTAAGGAGCATTAACTTCTTTGTAATAATTAATAAAACATGTTTCTAATGCCACATGTTATGTAACTTGTGCAGAATCTTTTGAATAAACTCTCTTTCGAGGTATACAGAATGCAAACCTTACTCCAATTCTGTGTAAAATCTTAGCGAAATACACCAATGTTTATATTTCCTTTCAATGCCAATGTTCTATATTTAACTTCCTTTGTAATTCTGTAAGATGATTCTGACTTGTTAAAAAAGCTCGAATAACTGCATTTTGCTGCAAACAATGGCATCAGAATTTACTAATATTGCTGAATTCTGCACTTGTAACTATCTGTGATGTCATAAAGGAATTAGCTTATTATCTCGTGATTATTCCTATTGTGATGTATAATTTCAGCGTGTCCTGCATTTCACGGTTGAAGGTTTAAAAAGAATAAGGACTTCTGATTATATTCTGCAGACAAATATTGGCCGTGCATATCGGTTTTCTTCACACTTTATTATTATTATTATTATTATTATTAATTATATGGCTGGAAAATTATTCAGTTGGATAAATCCAGTGAATGTGTTTTGTAGTTCAAAGAATGTAAATAATTTGATAGAAACAGTCAGCAGTGCTGATTTAAAATATTGCCGTGAACTCCGGCCTATATAAAATTTTAAAAATTCTATCTTAAGTATATGTATCTCGACGACGGTTTGTTTAAAAAAATGTATTTTCTAAATGAATAATTTTTATATTATTTAATACTTTCAATTTTTTTTTTAATTTTGGGACATTTGTGTAAACTAAAGTAGCTGTAAAATCATATAAATGTTATAATGAAATTCGAAGTTGTTATAAAAGCAAGGGGAGAGAGGTCTTTCTAAGGGAAACTGGCTCATATTCATCTCACCTGTGTCTAAACCCACGAAAACCAACCATGCAGCCAAGCCGTTCGCCTAGATTCGAACCTGGGCATAGCTACTAGTATTCGGGGCCATAATCGTGTAGCCACTGATGATTTGGTTTGATTAATTTTCATAATGGCTAAACACTCGAGGGCTATTAGCCTAAGGGAATGGAGGACTTTCTAAGAGAAACTGATTTGTGCACACGTTACACATGGGAAACCCACGAAAACGCCCATGCAGCCAGCCCCGTTCACCGAGATTCAAGTGTTCAGTGACCTGACTACTCGACCGCTGGTGGGCATATATAGCTTCTTGTGGAAGCGAAGACGTTTAGGAATCGTTATGCTGGGCTTGAAATATCTCATGCAAGCAAGGGTATAAAGTGATCATGAAAAATTAAATAACTTTTTTGCATTCACTGCATTAAAGGAACATGAATATTAGTTACCTTTTTAAACATGAAATGTTCACATAGCAGAGGGAAGACTACGACCTTGATATTAGGCCTTGATATACGACCTTGACCTTGATAAAAATATTGAAATTTTACGCAAACACGTGCACGTGTATATGTTGTCGAGTCATTAGGTTATTTTGAAAGCAGGGAATGTAAGAAATGAGCAATGCTCTTGCCGGGACTCCGACCTCTCGAAAACGCGCCCACTGTATTGACCATTACACCACGAAGGCATGCTAAGAAGACGGGAGAAATATCTTATAATGCGATTAAAAAATATAGCATTGTTGATGGCGTAGAAAGTAGAATGTTGAATCCGTAATAAACAACAGACTTGGCAGTTGAGGTATGTTAAATATTTATCTTTATTTCAATTGACATTTGCAGCCATAATTTACTTGGCACTCTGATCTTGCCTGTTCAAGGGCATTTACATTTTGATGCTTATGCGATACGAAGAGAGCAGCCTCTTAACGGGAACAGAGGCAAAAGCAAAAGTTTGCTCGGTTATCCAGGTAGCCTATTAAGAGAAGGTTTCGGTTTAAGTTGCTTATTAAAAAATAAATTCAGTTCTCGAAATTTTGAGTTCAAATTCCGAATTAGCTAAATCATCGTCGTTACACAGTGCAGAAAAAGGCTGTGCCATTTTTAGAATAGAGATGGGGGATTAAGAGGTTGTTTCTAATTTAAATTATAATTTTGATATATATACTTCTTATATTACACACATATATATTATTAAAATTGAAAAATGATTGTAAATAGGACTTTCAAAACAATAATGCTGCCCATTTGCTGCTAAGATTAACATACAATAAGTAATTAATTAAGCTAAACTAAACAGGCAAAGAATGAATTTGAAAAATTAAACTTAATAAGATTATTAAAATTGCTAATAAAAAAACAGTACATGTAAATTTAGTGTGCGTTAAGAAATTAGCTTTTGGCTAAGTTGGTAAAGAAAAATTAAGTAAATATAAAATTTCATTAAATTCAGCTTATAAATTACCAAACACGTTTCTATTCATCTCAAACTAGCTGAGGTATCGAAATTAATTATTTTAAATTATTTGTACCACTGAAAATTAAAGATGCCACTTCTACATGCCTAAACTGCCAAAAGGAAAGTAAAATAAACGTAATTATTCAAATAGAAATTCAGTAAATCAAAAATTCCATTAATAATGCCAAAAAAGGGCTAAATGGTAAAAAAGAAACTTTAAATGTGAAATCTATCAACGGTAGCAAAAAAATAGTAATTAATACAATCTGGAATAAATTAAACACTCGTCAAAGTTTATTAACCTTATTTGCATCAATTTACAAAAAGATGTAAAGAAATAAGCCAGGAATGCATATTTAATCGTAACTGAAACCGTGTTGTGGTAAGGATATTTGTACGAAATGAAAGAAGTATTCTAATCACGAAACATTTCACGTATCATATTTGCATATTTTAGTGGAAATATCCATTTTGATCGTTCCCAAATCCATTTGGAAGTTTTGTGTGTGTGTGTGTGTGTGTGTGTGTGTGTGTGTGTGTGTGTGTGTGTGTGTGTGTGTGTGTGTGTGTGTGTGTGTGTGTGTGCGTGCGTGCGTGCGTGTGTGAAATGCATTCAAAAAGGATTTCTTTCCCCCCATGTCGTCTGTACGTTCGTGTGTATGCTTGTATGTATGTGTATCGCATAACTCAAAAGCGATTAGCCATAGAACGTTCATATTCTATATATGGCGCTGCTATAACATCTAACTATGCACCTATCTTTTTTATTGCAATCGGCAGTACCAAACAAGCGTGTATATAATACAGTGCCAAACCTCAGGAAATGGGGAAGGGGGCAAAGCATTCCGAAAAATGATATTTACATCTTTCGCTGCATCGTCATCGGGGAGTTCATAAACAGGCTATTTTATTTATTATGTATTTTATATTATTTTATTTATTTGCTTCCTTTGTTTTACCAATCTCCTGATGACGATGCAACGAAAGATGTAATTATAATTTTTCATTTTGGGTTTTGGTATGTTTTGCCTCCATATTTCTTGAGGTTTGTCACCATGCTTCTGTTTTTTGGTTTCTGCATGCAGTTTATTCCGAATTGAATATGTGATGGATTTTAAACGTATTTATTCTCTTACTTTTTATTTTATTTTACACATATATGTGTGTGTATATATATATATACACCGGCTTACCCGGCTTTTATTTTCGCAATTGTTAGTCGTAGTCATATACTTCCAGTTACAGAAGTGTTTTAAATGATGAAAATACTCATGTTTTGGCAATGTCAGATTTAAAAAAAAAATCGACAAATAACGAAATGTAACTTTTACAAATTTGGCGAGAAATACCGCAGGAGACCATCCGGGAGCTTTATCAGTCTATGCCACGCCGTGTAGCAGATTGCATCCAGGCTAGAGGTGAGTCAGACTTTATTGAGCTCGTTACTTTGTAACTATATAACTCTGAAATAAATCATTCAATTGTTCTAAATTTTAATCATTTTCTATTCTGTACATAATCTTCTTATCCACCAGTTTCTGTCTCCATCGGACAACTCCTCCTTGGGACGTCGATTTTTTTGTTAAAGTGTGTAAATGCGAAGCTATTTCTCATAGATAGGCCTTCACAAGGGCATCACCCTTTAAGTTGATAGCCTATAAGGTTTTTCTTCTTCGCATGCCTTCGTGGTGTAGTGGTCAGCACGCTCGATGCGTAAGCGAGAGGTCCGTGGTTCGATTCCCGGCGAAGGCGTTGCTCGTTTTTCATCTCTTCTGCTTCCGAAATGGCCTAATGTCTCTACATTGGCGCCCGAACTAAAAAGGGGGTGGATTATGATTCTCCACCTCCGAGATTTGGCGATTGGGTCCCCCAAACCCCAGTCGCTCTTTAAAAGGGGGAGTATATAAGGTATTTCTCCCGCCTTCTTCGCATGCCTTCGTGACGTAGTGGTCAGCACGATCGACGCGTAACCGAGACGTTCGTGTTTCGATTCCCAGCGAAGGCGTTGCTCGTTTTTCATCTCTTCTGCTTCTAAAATGGCCTAATGTCTCTAAAAGCCCTCGTGTGTTTTGCCATATTTAAGTAACCTAAACTAGCCTGGGCTCTCCGTATTTAGAGAAAGTTACTAGAGTGAGGGTGGGAATTCACACCATACCTCCCGCATTCACCAGATAGCAACCTTGGACGGTATGGTGATTAGGAAGGGCTGACTGTTAGCCTAAAACTAAAAACGTGGGTTTGATTTCCATGTCGATAGCTATGGTGTACCTTGGATCACGTTCGGTTCGTCCTAATGTATGATGAATACTTGATTAGAATATATTTTATTACAATAAAACAGGTAATTGTTGATTACTGCTTCAACAGATTTCCTGCTTTTTCAGTCATTCTGCAGTCCTCTTCTGGTACAAAAGTGCTTCGCTGTGGTTTGCAAAGCTTCTTCGAGAACAAAGGAGATGAATTCTATAGGAGGATAATAGAAAAATTGTGCAATAAATGGCGGCTTTTTTTTAAACAATAATAGAAAACGTACTGTATATAGAGGGCTAATGAATGTGTTCTATAGCATAACGGAAATGTTTCGTTTGCAAACTGTGAAAACGTTTTGCGCTAACATAGGGCCGGATTAAGACTTTTAGAGACCTGTTTAGCACTTAAGAGATTTTGTTGCCTCCACATAAGTTTACTCCACACTTTTCTTCATTACTTCTCTCTCTCGGTTTTGGTTTAGCTGCACCATACATTACGTGGTAAAACCGGAAATGGGAAGTTTTTTGGTGCCCCTTTCTTTTGATGCCCTAAGCACGTGTTTATATTGCTTAATGGTTAATCTAGACCTGCACTTAACCAATATTATGCAAATCCGTTTCTCTGCCCAAATTGATCAGGTTAGATTTAACACTGCTGTGTTTGCAAATCAGTGCCATATACCTTTCTCGAAACTTCTTGCCATTTTTTTTAAAGTTAGCTGAAGTTAACCATTTGTAATGTCTTGCATTTCTGATGGCAGTAAGTGTTCATAGTTGGTCCAGGGTAACACCTTGATAATGTAGGTGCAGATGATTATGATAAAAATCTGTTTTTCACCCCGACTTGATGGAAGCAAGCCATTCTTGAAAAGCAGTTTAGTCGTAAATTTTCCATAAAATTATAATTTTGCTAATGAAACTGAAACGTTATTCATATTCCGTCGTTGCCCCTCTCAACATATTTTTCGGATAATAGAAACATATTAAAAAGGAAGATTTGCTTCATTGAAACAGTCCCATTAATGGCCGAGTTGTTAAGACTGCTGAATAATGGTAGTTTGATTTAGATTCGAAACCAGAGCATGGTTGGTTTTCGTGATTTTTCCTCATGTGCAACCTGAATATGAGCAAGTTTCTCTTAAAAAAACCTCTACGAAAGCATCCCTTCCCTCAGGCAGATAGCCGTCGTGGACTTTACCATATTCAAATAACCAAACCTAACCTTGATTGAAACAAATATTATACCTTAGATAAAGCACTTATATTGCCCTGGCGTTAAGGTTCTACGATTTCTTAATATTCCCGTCGAATTAACGTCCTGCAACTAAATTAATCACATAGTTCAATTTCGTCAGTAAAATAAAGTTACATACATATAAGAAAGAGAATATGCATCGCATGTGTCCAAACGAACATTTAAATATGCGTTATGATAAAATTCTTCCATGCTAACGTTTGTTATTCAGTGTTGTTATAAAATACTCTTTGCAGCCAATTCATCCACACCTACTCATTCTCTTTTTATTTTTATAGGTCGTAAAAGGTATAATGGCTACTTTTCTTTTATTTATTCATTTATTTATTTTTTGATACTTTGGTTTCTCTGATGAAGTGGTTGAGGTTGTACACTGTTGTTTATTTAAAATATTATTTCGTACCCTTTTTAAACTGTCCTCAAGATGAATCTGTTTCCTTTCTTTATTCATCCCTTGTTCTGTATCATAATTTTGGCCCAAATGTCTGAATAAAACGAGTACTGCTGAAAGTCAGGTTTTAAAGTAACAAGAAAATTTGTTTTTGACAATTTCAGCATCAAGTTATAACTATAAAAGTTACCCTTGCAGTTTTTTTCCTTCTCCCTTCGCAGTTTTATTATCCGCACTTTTTCTCCTCTATTACATTTGGTATTTAGATAGCTTGAATTATGAGCTAGAAACAAAAGGTTTGCGCGTCCCATAAATCCTCTTTACTCTACGAGGCCACTACTCTCCTAAAATGGAGGATCAAGTTCTTTTTAAAGTTTTATTTCCACCTCTCGTGTCTATGTTCGCATTTCGGATTGTATTTATATTGCTGGCATGAAGTTGACGCTTCACGATTTTTAGAGAAGCAGTGGGCCGTAACAAGTGCAAGCCTAGTCATAAATTTCAATCTTCTAGGCTTTGGATATATGGGCTTTATTTAGTTATGTCTTAACTCTCATTATTTTGACTTTCATACTGACCGCAAAATTTCGGGCCCTGGACGCATTTCTTGTTAATCTCTATTGACCTTTTATTTTTCATTCTTATGTTCATTATCGTAATAGGAATGCTCTGAAGTACTCCAGAATGTTTTACTCTTCGTTTTAGTGTGAATTTCAGAAAGATCATATGTACGTGCAACATTGAATGAAACATTACTGAATTACATTGGTTTTATAAAACTAGTTGAATGTACTTTTCTAAGCTTTCTCTAATCTTTCGAGAGAAATGGCAGTATCTGAATCAGTCATTGGTCTATTGAACAGCTCTTGTTATTTTTTTCCTTGCATATCTGGATGTACTGGAGTCATAATTTTTTGTTGCACCCTAATGTTCATAGCGTCTAATATCTGATTGCTGGTTCGTTCACTATTTAGTTTCACAGATTCATTAAACACGGTCACAGTTTTTAGATTATTCTGCTTTTTACTGATTGAATTGGTACGTTTATCTGCAGCTCAGTCTTGCCTCTCGCAACTGAGAGTATGCTTTTTTGTGCATAGGTGTGCGTTTAGAATTATCAAGTTTTCGTAAATTCACTATGTCTTCTTAAAGAACTGTACTTCAACGTGTTTTGAACTCTGTGTGAAGTAAACTGGGGAAGTATGTTCTACAGTGGGTTGCTGGTGGAAACTAAATTGCTTATCTGTTGCCGAGGAACCGCGAAATTTTCTGGCAGAACTAATCATGGATATTATTAAAAGAAATGAAATTAACCAAGTGCACATCAGAGGAACTACGGTGTATTATAAGCTGAAATATTACAGATTTTGGAACAGGGACGAAAGCACTTAGAGGGGAAATAAATAAAAATAAAATATCATTAAGGATATGCGACCTTCCGCGTGAACGGCAACAGATTGCAAAGTCTGAATTAGTAACATGAGCTATTTGAACTCCATTACACGCTTTGCATTGGTTTGGCTTGCTGTTTGCAAGATTATTCAGAAACGATGTCAGGATGTTCTACCTTCTTTAATGTAGTTTGTTTGCGTGTGTGGGAGTGGTGGTCTGCGCTGTGCTGTACGTCTCCCGAGAGCTTCTGTGGTATTTCTATGGGGAAACTGAAGTTCGCAAAATACACTCACGTTTGTGAAAATTGCAACACCATGAAGGACTTACGCGAGTGAGCTGAAATTTTCAGGAAATGCAAAGTAGCGCATGATATGCAAATGATTAGAATTGCAAATCCGTAGCGCATGCGTATGCTGAGCAGCGCCCTCTGAACGGCTGATGGATCCGAATAAATAGACGGCTGTAGCGAGGCGTGTATGGTTATCGGTGGTTATCTGCTAGTGGTAAACGTTAACTCAATCTGTACTTATGCCTCGTCGACGAAAGAGAGCGAGATTTGAACAACTTACAGAGTTTGAACGAGGGAGAATCATCGGCCTTCGTGAAGCTGGATTGTCGTATCGTGCAGTAGCCTCTCGTGTGCAGCGTAACAGCAGCACAGTGATGCGCGTTTGGAAGCAGTGGACGGACGAGTGTCGGACAACTCGGAAATCCGGGAGTGGACCCCGAAATGTGACGTCAGCTCGCGATGATAGACACCTGGTCCGCATGGCGCGGACGGACCGTACAGCTTCCTCTAGACAATTGGCAGCACTGTGGTCAATAGCTACAGGTGTTTCATTGTGTGCTTCATCAATTCGTAGACGTCTGCTGCAGTGTGGACTGCGCGCACGGACTCCTTTATACAGGATCCCCCTAACGCACGACCATCGCCGCCTGCGGCTACAATGGGCCAATCAGCATAGAGACTGGCGTGCTGATTGGCAGCATGTCGTGTTTTCTGACGAATCCCGCTTTAATTTGTGGTACCATGATGGCCGCATTCGTGTCAGACGCTATGCCGGTGAACGCCACCTTCCGGAGTGCATTATCGAACGCCACAGTGGACGAACACCCGGAGTTATGGTCTGGGGCGCCATAGCATATCATAGACGATCTCAATTGCTACGAATTGTGGGCAATCTGAACAGCAACCGGTATATCCGTGAAGTTCTACAGCCCGAAGCTGTTCCCTTCCTTCAAAGCTTGCCAGGCGCTGTATTTCAACAGGACAATGCCCGCCCTCATACTGCTCGGATTGTTAAATCCTTCTTTGCAGCGCAGCAGGTACAGCTTCTTCCTTGGCCTGCGTGTTCCCTGGATATGTCGCCAATTGAACATGTGTGGGATGTCATTGGTCGGCGTCTTGCTCGTGATCCTCGTCCTGTTGCGTCTGCAGACGAACTTTGGGTACGCGTACAAACGATATGGAATGCTCTTCCTCAGTCAGACATTCAAACTTTGTTTGACTCCATGCCACGTCGTGTAGCAGCACTTATTGCGGCGCGTGGTGGCCACACAAAATACTGATTCTGATCTCTTGTTCTTGTTTGTTTGCTTTGAACATTTAATCATTTATTTGTACCACTACCACTCAACTGTGTATTAAATTGCATTCAATTATGACGATTCCTTCTTGGTGTTGCAATTTTCACAAACGTGAGTGTATGTAGCTCGTGCCATGCTGTTATCTACTCTCTGTGGATGAACATTTTCAACCGCCTAAAGTCTGCCATTGCTACAATAATTTTCTGTCGTGATGGTTCCTGTAAAGTTGTGCAACGGTTTTTCTAGAGTCATCTTTGCTTTTGTCCACACCGTTACAATCCAGTCACGCCTATCAACTTCCTGGGTTTTTTTTTTTTTCGGAAGGAGGTTGTATATTCCCCGTTCTCGCCACAGTATTTGAATGACTGGTATTGCTGTTAATTATTTAACTATGCACGGAATTTTTCTCAGACATCGCGTTTGATTTGCTTCCGGTGGTTCAGTAGTGATGCTTTTTATACTACTGCAATCTTGCTTAAAGATGCTCATTGAAAACTCCGTATATCTGAGTGACTTCCGTGCATATATCCTAACATAATTCAGTCGATGGGAGGTTGATCGGGCGGGTACGTGGCTGCCTGTAGCACTGACAACAATTTGCGAAAGTGTACTGTATCTACTACTTCTTTTCACTAAAGCGGAAATACCCGATCATCTCGTGCAGTTATGCTTCTACTACAGTTACTACTAGGCATGCGTAGAGCTGTTTCCCTGGATTTCGGACCATTTTTAATTCGTGAATGATAGTCTTTGACACATTCATTTTTATACCATATTCATTTGCCCCGTCTGGGAGGTGTCCAACTGCTAATCCTTGGTTATACCCACTCAAATGATACCCTGGAGGCATTTTGTACGTAGATTTCGCTGTAAGTGGCACTATTATTTAGGAAAATATGCTGTATAATTTATGTTAAAAGCGATTTTCACTACTCCAGCCTTCCTGGAGCTTATTTCGGAATAACAGCAGCTTGTAACTTGCATCTTTTTAAAGAAATGAAAAATTTTGCTCAACAGCGCTTGTTTTTTTTTTGTTTGTTTTTGTTTGTTTGTTTGTTTGTTTGTTTTTTGTTTTAATTGCGTATACGCCTACGGGCAGAAAATAGTTGTTTCTTAGCAGTGCCAAGCAGTGTGGTTTCTGCTTGAGGTGTAAGTAATATATACAGAATGGTCCAAAAAGATGACTACCGGCTCCTCGCTTTAAATAATAACATAAATAATGTATTTCCAAATACACAGCTTCTGAAAATAATGTAGAGAATTTTATAAAAACATTTTAAAATAAATTGTGTGTGAGAAGTTTGTGTGATGTGTGTGTGAAATGTGAAATATAACTTTTAGTGTAGTCCCCCGCAGAGCAGAGATTCCAGTTAATAAAACATTGACCTCGCTTTAATTTTAATGCAAAAAGTGTTCTGCCTTACATGTAAGGTTGTAGACTGAATTAATTAATTTAAATCGCTCTGCTTGTCCTATGAACCTGTCAAATATGCGTAATGTTACGAGTTTGCTTGTAAAGGTATGAAACGTTTTGCGTTTGTCTTATTCAAATATAATTGGTACTTTCTAATAAGAATGTTTGCTGGACACCGTATAAAAAATTAGATTTTATATTTAGAGTATCCTTCTACCCAGTATTGAAACTACACTCATGTCCATAAATTAAGGATAACGCAAAATTAGGCAAAGGAAGAGTTAGAAGCAAAACAAATTTGACTTATTTGTAATGCTTATTTATTAAACAAAAGGTAAAGAGCAAAAAAAGATGCTATATGTTTGATATTATTAAAAAAACTAGCGATTTTTTCTCCCTGGAGCAAATTACAAAAAACACATATTTACAAAAAACCAATATTACATGGTTGGTATGATTTTTAATACATTGTATGCCACCCAGACGATGCAATACAGTCCGTACAACCCTAGGCACGTTGAGTATCAAATTATCGATCTGATATTGGGGGATATTACACCACTCAAAAAGCAATGCTCTCCGAAGTTTCGGTAGACATGTAGGAGGACGTTGAAGGGGTGCAACTCGTCGGCCAAGCATGTCCCACACGTGCTCTACTGGATTCAAGTCCGGTGAGAATGCTGGCCAGTCCATACGCGTGATATCCTCCGATTGAAGGCATTCGCTTACGATGTTTGCACGGTGAGGACGGGCGTTGTCATCCATAAACACAAATTGTGCGCCCATGGCGCCCCGAAACAAACGTACATGTTGTTCCAGAATGACGTCCCGATAACTTTGGCTTGTCATGGTTCCAATTTGAACATGCAGGTCAGTTCTGGAACGCAGAATAATTCCACCCCAAACGAGCACTCTTGCTCCACCGAAACGGTGTCGTTCAATGATGTTTTCGTGGTGGTAACGGGTACCTGGAGTTCTCCATATGAAAGTCCGGCGAGAATCAGACTGCAGGCTAAACCTGGACTAGTCGGAAAACATCACGCAAGACAACTGTTGCGGTGTCCACAGTGAATGCTCCGCAGGCGACAGTGTGTTGCAGCAAGTAAAACGCATCTGACAGGTCTACGAGCATATAGACCAATGTGCCCTAAGCGTCTGTACACGGTCTGCCTTGAAATTGTCGTAGCAGTGGCTGAAGAGAGCTGGCGAGAAAGGTCTTAGGCTGTGCTGCGCCTGTTTCTTTCGGCAGTAACTGCCAAATACCGGTCCTCATTCGGCGTTGTAACTCTGGGGCGACCTGTGCTGTAACGTCTACTCACATTACCATCATCTTGGAATCGTTGCCAAAGCCTGGAGATGACACTCTGGGCAATTCCAAGTTCGTCTGATACTTCCAGTTGGGTATGCCCACATTCCAGACGGCCGATAATTCTACCACGTAAGAAATCATCTAAATGCGTCCTTTGTGTCATAACTATTCGGCTATTGCACTGAAATGCTTATAAAGCGCCTGCGAACAATTTTACTTTGCCTGTATTCCTTATATATCACTCTCTTACACTCTCGCCATTGTGACGTACCATCAGTGTCATCTGGATACTTCCTGAAATTTGCATATGATTCTTGAAGATGAGTGATTTTAAAAGTGGTATATTTATTTTAGAGTTCGATTTCCGCGTGACTCCGAATTATCTTTAATTTATGGACATGAGTGTAGTTTGTAAGGAAATAAAGCACGTAGCTTTCTTTTTTAACGATATGTATATGATGATAATTTTCAAATGTAACTTCTCGCGTTATCATTCATGTGCACTGTTACGATTTTTTTTTTAAGATTTTAATGAGTACTATGTCTAATTAGTGGTCAATCACTTTTGCTTATTTCGCATTTAGGCGTTGAAAAAATGAAGAGAAATTTTATAATTATCTTAAAAATAAGATTATAGAACAGAACCTCGTTGGTCATTTTGACTTTTGCGTAAGTATAACATTTTGAAATCTCATACGCAAGGACTTAGCAATCTTGAAGGTTAGCATGGATTAAAGTATATTTCGTGATATAGTAAAAATTGTTGAAAAGGACAGATTTCTTTTTCGATGAAAAAAAAAGTGAGTGTAATAATTTCAAAATAAGTGGGTGTTGTTTTTCTGAATATAACTCATTACGCTTTTTTTTTTATGTGTATAACTAAGTGTATATTTTATATCTCTGTAATTCTGTATTTGTTATTATAAAATAGTGTACTCACCCCACTTTTGGTATCAAATGTATAGCTATTTCTTACATTATAGTAAGTAATACATAAAGCATTTTGAATTTGCATTTTAGGTAAAGGTTACGTAAGGCATATGGAAAGTTCGCAGATTGTTTCTGCTTTCAGAATAATGTGAATTTCTATCGTATTTTATCACTAGACAGACTGATAAATAGAAGCACCGTTGAAAAAAGGTTTAACATCAGGTTGTTGGTCAGTTGCTTCACAAAAGCTTCGACAGATTTAAGAATATTTTGGACAGATATATGATAGATGATACATATCCTCTGCTGACAGGAACTTGAATGTTTAAGTTTTATCTACTAACAATAAGCCTTTTTATTTAATTAACTCGTTGATGCGGACTCATTTTGCATTTGTAAATTGTATGTCTTGAAGTAGTGAGAGAAGTATCATAAATAGCTGGAAGCACAGTCATTTTGAGCATTTATGCATTTGTATTCCGAATGAAGTCGCTTTAGAGCCAAGCTCTTAGATCAGTTGGAAATTTCATGCTCTGCTGGAGCGCAGTGTACCGGAATCTCTCCCTTGCGTGCGAATACCATAATCCATTGTTGACGCCGCTCTTCATCAAACGGTTCATTACCTTTTTATTCTTATTACTTTTGAGGTTCTCTTCTTGTCTCTGGCAGAAATCGCAGTCTTCTCTAAAATATGCCAGTGCAGTTAAGAATCAGTTTTTTTTTTTTTTTTTTTTTTTTTTTTTTTGTCCTTATTGTTGGAATGGTAGAAAATTGGAAGCTTGGGGTATATGGAATTTACTTTATTCCTATGAATTTTTTCAGCGGTATGTGTATTACCTGTTCATCCCTGTACGATACTTAATGGAAGGCAATCAGAAATTGACCTTCGAGTGAAAATTTTTAATTATTTGCTATTACGATGCTATTTAGTAAAATGCATCGAACAAATGTATTGTTGCCTAGACAAAAGAAGGTTGTAAATTCAGCTTGAACTTTTTCGGATCTTTGTTCTCATGTATTTATGATGGCTTAGGTTCTTAGGCGATTACATGTTATAATTAGTTGTAAACATAATATGCAGTATAATGATGTCTCAAACACCCACGCTTGAGTTTGAGTAAACATTCTTAGTGCTTCTAGAAGAAAATTTACTTTTCGGTTCTTGTTGTTTTAGTTCGATTATTTAAATATTCGTTCCTATCTTGATAAAATATGTAAGCATTATTAGGGATTTCCAACAGAATTCCAAAACTTTGAAGAAATGAAAGTCGAGAAATATTAAAATTCATCAGCGGTGAAGTTTAAGCCGTAAAAACGGCAAAATCATCCTTCCGGGAATTCGAATTTTAGCCATGAAAGAGTTTTGATATTTCTGTTAAATACTGAGGCTATGATAATGATTAAGAACTGAAAATGCATAGCTTTTACACTGTGGGTTCTCAGACTAAGCAAAACTATAATTCTTTTTAAATTATGATATACATTTTTGCGTATTATAAACATTTGGAGTTCAGTTCCTGTAAACAAGCAATTTAAATAATAATGAATGCAAACTTTATAATAAATACGTGTAGTTAAGTATATAACAGTTTTTAAAGACCATGTAATACTTTCCACTAGCAGATTTGGCAGTCATGAGTCCTTTGGCAATTCGTTTTGTTTCTAAGTTCTTTGTGTATTTCATAAATCTGAGATTTAAATATTATGTGGTTTTTATTAATTCTGCAACTTTTATTGTGTTTAATGGTTTCTTCGTTTGTATCAAGATGGGTAAGCAGTTCGGAATTAATTGATGGGATGTTGAGAGGGTTTTAAGAGGAATTTTAAATATTGTATTCCTTCTTTTTATTTTCTTAGTTGTATCATTTCTTTCCCAAGGCGGTTGATTATTTAATCATTAAACTGGTGATCCTTAATTTACTAAAACTGTAAGGGAAGTTTTTTTCCGACTTTTATCACAAGTAAATATTTAGTCTCCGTTTTTCAATTTTATTGCAGGTAATTTTAATTTTTCAATAAAATAATCGTCCTTTCCGTTTGAATACAAAAGAATAATATGTAATATATAGTCTTTTCCAAGGTAAGTCTGTTCCTAATCTCGCATTAATCTTTTTCAATTTCGGCTAAAACCCTGAGATTACAGACTTAAAAGTATTTATCATCATATTATTAAACCGAAATGCTGAAAGACAAACTTATCTAATATATGTTTAATAATATTGTGTAAATGAGTTGTATAATAAGTAAACTTGTATAGTTTCAAGTACGTCTGTATAAATGCCCGCATGCTTCACTGAAACGGATGAACATTATTCTTTTCAGCGAAGCAGAAGCCTTAAATATTGCCACGAATCTCAAGTAACTGAGATTAATAATTTAATCACTCTAGATGAGATTATCATTAGACTGTTATTTAGACTAAAGAGTTGTACTTCTAGATTCATAGAGGTTTATTATTATTATTATCATTATTGATGATGATGATACTGTAAATATCTAAATTCAAATTCACGCGAGGAAGTCATGGAATTCGATTCAGGTGATTCAAATGAAAACCTTAAAAGGGCAATAGAATTCAGAAACGTTGCATAATTAATTTGTAAGTTTCCAGGAGCTATTTTTGTGACTCAAAGAATAATCTACGGGTGGTAGTATGATGCTGCGTCGCTAAAGACAGAAGCAGCCCACTATTGGCAAGGCCTGCGTTAATGTAGGTAGTTGTGATGCGTTTATTTGAGTAGGTGAAGATATTAAATCAACTGAAATTCATCGCAGGATAAAAGCGCAGTGCAGTGGTTCATCTATGTCCCTGCAGCAAGTATACGAGTGGTGAAGAAAGTTAAAAAGTGGCGTCACTTCTGTGGAGAAGCTTATCACATCAGCCGGAAAAACCATTCTCACACACTTACTCTCTCTCTGGGACGCAAATGGGATAATTTTGGAATATTGCTTGAAAAGGGGAGCAACCGTGACTTACACTTCTTATGCTCCAAAATCATCTTCGCCTTTAAATTAAAAGTAAACGATTTCTATATTTAATCAGATCGTTAACTGCATGACAATGCTCGACAGAATACTGCTCGTTTAATAATTGCAATAATCTAGGATATGCATTAACTTTACTAACTAGACATCCTCCCTGGTGATTTTATTCTGCATTATGCTTATCATTATGTAGTTGTAAGATTCCCTGCTGCACTTGGATCGCCTTTCTTTTACTGTATTTTTTATTGTATACTCTTAAATTCTCATTTTTGTATCATGTATTAGCCCCAATTGAGTGCAGTTATTATTATATGTATGTATATATGTAAATATCTCCTCACCAGCTCTGGCGGCTTTCTTAAACAGCTTGGCACGCTCCTTCTACCTGACCCTCTGGCTAGAAAGAAATTATTATTACTATATTAAAAAAAAAGTTACTATGTCTTACAGTTGCTTTATGTAAATAATTAGCTTGTTAGTGTAGAATTAATATTCGTGAAACTTTAATTCATTCGAAATGGGGGTAGATCTTTTTGACCAGGGACCCCGGTGCTTCGCACCATTACACGGAGCTGTTTATATGTTCTGATAGTTGAAACATGTGATAGGAGGCAAGCATTTTCGAAGCGGTGTGCGAATGTCTGTAGTAGTAACGAAAAGTTTCTTCTCAGGAGGTATCCGTGCATTTCCAAAGCGCTGGAATACGTGCATTGTATATAATAGAGAATGCGTCGAATTTTTGTGCATTTCCTCATTTGCTTCGTAATTAACAATTAAATTTTCATTTGAATCATTTTAATAACATATACTATAATGTATTGATGTCATATACTGATGTCAGTTGACCAAAGCACAGTAGGAGCAATTTAACCAAATCATACTGTGTTAATGGACTTTCACGAGCAAAATTTTTGTTTTGACTCTTTACTGTAGCAAAGTTTGTTATGGCTGCCTTAAGGTTAAATACTTAAAAATAATCTCCGCTGTTAATTCGTTCCATTTCGAACCCTGGCGGTGGTATCAGTTGGCTACATAGTGTTTCGAGATTTTGTGCGTGTGCATGTAAGGCCAGAAAAGGGGGCGGTCGCGAAAATACGCATGATGCCCTTCTGTCTCACTCTTATTTTGCCTTTCATTTCGCTAGTGGTGTTCCTCGCCATACAGCGAGCATTAAATTATATCGTAAGCAATAACATCAAGCAAGCAACCATAATTTCAGACAGCATGTCTACCCTCCAAGCAATCCAGAATCCGGCGCACAGCTCGCAAATCGTTCAAGAAATCCAACGCAACTTAAGGCAACATTCACACCTTCTTACCCATCTGGCCTGGACGAAGGCACACGCAGGCAACAGAGGTAACGAGGCCGCCGATCTTCTTGCGAAAGACGCTGCCCTTAATAAAGAAGCAGAAGATCTCTCATTACCCTGGCCACACTCCGCCCTTAAAAGAATGCTGCGCCTGCAAGCCCTTTCAAAATGGCAAACGGAATGGGACTTTGGAGAAACTGGCAGAAGGGCATACTATCATCTTTCATACGTTAATCCAATGAGACTCTACTCAAATCCTCATTTAGTCCGCTACATCTCCGGACACGGACCCTTTCCGGGGTATTTCGCCAGGCACGGAATAGCTGACACAGATCAGTGTAGCTGTGGCCACCTGGGTACTCCGGAACACTACGTAACCTCCTGCCCGCTCACCAACAGCCTACATATTCCAATCCCTACCACGAATACGCAGGCATTCTGCAAATATATGGTTAAGCAAAAACATCTCTGCCGCCAGCTAACAAAAATAATGGAGAAGCTAGCCAGCTTAGGCACAGACCTCTGTGCAGCAGAATAATCTGTGCATCTGATCTTCAGTACTAATGTACAGCAAATGCAGCCACAGTCCTCTGCATGCCTATAGACATAATGATGTATAGTGTATACCAGCAAAGTATATATTTAATGAGTAGGATTAAATTTCTAATGCAATTATGACAGTGAAATGTAAATGTACACGTTAGTGAAGTGAAATGTAAATGTATGCCTTGTTTAGGTTAATTTTTCAATATGTATAGTGTATATCCTTAGTTAATGTAACTCTATGCAAGTTTATGTATGTATTTAGGTAATCCTATGTATGTATGTCGTATCATATATGTTTGTTTACTAACAGATATGCTCTCCTATGTAACCTGAAGCCATAGCACTGTAAGCCTATGTAAAGCAACACCTCTTTTCTTTTTCTTTTTTTTTTTAACACACTCTGCCATTAACCCATGTATAGCCATGTATCTATTGAATTTAAACTCAGTAAATGCTGGGCCCGGGCGGCCGGGTGGGAGTGCATTCCCGGGTTTTTTTTTTTTCTTTTTTTTGTCTGTTCGACCGCCCACCGGACGGTCCGAGAGCTGGGTCTGGGAGTCAAGCGCGAGACCACGTGTGGCCATACCATCAGGCCTGCTCTAGATAATGGTGGATGTGGTGCTGTACTGATTAACCGTTATGGTGAAGGGACAGTGCCGACGTCCACCGTCACTTATCATAGAAAATTTAGGTAGGTAATGAGCGAATGATTTTCGTAATAAAATGACGGGAACCAACATATGATTTTAGTCTACTCTTATTTCTTTCAAAAAGGCTAAGATAATAACCATGGAGGTAAGCATAAAAAGATTAATTAAAAATTAAATATTTGCACATGCCGAAAATGAGAAATATTAAATATATATGAGTATTTATGCAGAACCTTGCAAAAAGCCGCATGCATTTGCCTTTAACAAAATACGTAAATGTTTATTAAATTATTTATAAATGTATTTGGAAATAAAGGATTTAGTCATTCATGAACTCCTGTGAATGTTACCGTGAAAAAAAATCTAGTAATTAAATATATCAAAAGTTATAATGATTATAAATATTATCTAAATATATAATGATCTTAATATTTAAATGTAAATATAAATTAAAATTCCGCTGAAAAATATATTTATAAAACTATTTAAGCAAGAGTTGTTCTTACTGGAAAACAATCTATGAAAAGGTGTTTTAAAGCACAGTCTATGAAATGCGTACTTAAGGAAGTAGTAAAGTAGAATTTTTAGACTGTGTATTGTTGAA
>KK113457.1:1529604-1563297 GCA_000611955.2 Stegodyphus mimosarum
TTTTTTTTTTTTTTTTTTTTTTTTTTTTTTTCCCCGCTGTAATAAAACCCGTCGATGTCTCTTGAATTCTTTTAATTAGAATGATTTATGAGAGTTTCCCTGTTATTATTTTAAGGGATCGTTTGAGGTGTACTAATCTGAAATTAAGGAAGAAAGAAATGCATGCAAAAATATTCAAAGTTAGAAAACATTTACCTTTTCCGGAAACGTTGTTAGTCATTTCAGCAGTCTTATGAAGTTTGAATGCCAAGTGTAAATAAAATTAATAGTTTCGTGTTTATTAGTTATTACATTTTTTAAGTTGTAAAACTGCACAAAAAGTAGATCTATTTGTTTCCGCGATCTTAAATTCAGGTATCATCCTAATTATATGGCTAGCTCAGATTTTACAATCCCACATTATTGTGCCTTTAGGAGCTTCGTTAAAACTAGTTTAAATAAGAATGGATTACGAATAAGGTAATTATGAAAACAGTGACAATTATTTATTGAAAATCATTCTGCTTCAAGTTAAACAGTTCCAAATGCGCCAGTCTGTCTTTGACATAAATTATAAAATGATACCAGAAGTTAAAATTCTACAGTATTTACAATCATTTCTAAGTTTTATTAATTGTTAGATCTGAGTTAAGCTCAGACCTGTTTCTTCTTGGCTATTGCCACAATACTCGTTCAGACTAGAAAGTTTATGCAAAATGCATGGCGGAGCGACGTAATTTAAAAATGAGAGGTTGCACTTAATCGTATGCCTGTTGGGGTTTACGCTGCGTCACTGTCGTGCTAACTGAATAAACCACCCTGTTGTGTTGTGAGTGGTTAGGATTAGTAAAAGTTGCTTTACGAATCCACATTTACTTACCCGACCATGTATTGTAATTTTGAATTAGAACAATGTAAGTAATCGAAACTCTCAACCGGGCAAGTCGCCTCATCTTGCGATTTGCATAAGAAGAAATCGTTTTTAGTTTGCGTTGTTGTAAAACCACCAGATGTGTCTAATAAATACCTACTTGATTTTAAATTTGGAACTTTTTTTGTGTTAACAGTTAAACAGTTGCGCGGAGCAATAATTCGGCAAACCAGGTAGGTAATTTTGTGGTCAGAAGTTAAACTGGAAAGTCAATTTCCGGTTAATTTCACACCACTATTTAATTAGAAGTGTGTGTGGTAGGTGGGGTTGCTGTTATCATTCAAGCACCTCACATTTTCCCCCTTGTTAATATCCCTTAAACTGTTATCACATTAGTAAGGAAAAACTGTATTATTGAACTGAACAACAAGTTAAACCATCAAATGTCATTTCAGTGTACGTCATCAAATGTCAGTTTTTTTTAAGGGCAAGAAAAAATAAGAATAAAATAATAATAAGAAATTTTTCCCAACTCCGATTCTGGAGTACTTTAAATTCACGCATTATTAATTGAATCAATAATTGCTCAAGTCATGCACAGCGATTTGCAAGTTGGTTATGCCTAAAATTCAAATGATAATTATTTGGGAATTTACGAATGTGCTGACACAAATTTCTCCGGATATTAATTTTTGTATGCCGAACACGTAACGCAGCCAGTGATTGATTCTGATGTTTGAGAATAGGAATCTAAACCATGAATCCCATTGCGCGATTTCGTACCCTAACGTTTGATACCAAAGCACTGACGTTTTGTAAGTTGGGGGAAGAAAATCAGAGGGTGGGTCACAACGGTGTTCCCCCCATTCTTGTTCATAGATATATAGACATCCTTGGAATGTCTGAGCGGTGGGCATGATGCGGTAGTATGTGTGTATATTTTCCCCGCCTCGTACATATTCTATTTTCATTATACTCGTTATGCAGTTTAGACTCCTTTCTTTACCCCTCCTTTAAGTCTATCTCTAACTTGAAAATGAATCAACGCTGTATTTCTGAAATGTGTATGTAAACACTAGTTATTTTGTTTGTCTCGTAATTGATATAGAGGGTAATGCGTATTTCGTATAACAACATAAAACATTTCACGAAGATGTTTACCTCCTTTATTTATATGTTTTCCTTATACGGTTTGATTTAGTTTAGCATTATTCTCTTTTTTTCTTTTTTTTTTTTTTTTTTTTTTTGTGTGTGTGCGTGCGTGCTTGAGAATTACAGACAGGCCCGACTCCAAGCATTTTCGCCATCTTAAACTTTCGAAAATCGGCGCCGTAGGTTGCTGCCTATACTTGGAGGAGGCCCTGAATACGGGCATTTAAAGCGTATTTTAAATATCTTGAGCTGAGATTTCTCCAAAATTTACTAATTTGCATCCATCCTCTAAGAGCATCATAAATTAAGAATGTAATTAGCAAAATCTTTCAGTTATATATTTTGTTTCAGAAATTACTTCTGTTGCTACCTAAAACACGATTGTTAACTGAATTCCCAATTATTGGCAGAATTTCCGTTAGAGCGATTAACCATGATTCTACTTGATATAGAGTCTTATCAAGATGTACTGCATTCATCAGCAGCGGGCTCATGTCCTAGCAAAGCATCAATTTTCGTTATAAGTTGAAAAGCATCTTTAAGTCATCCTTGGCTAAATGGGTTTCAGGAATTAAAAAAATCTTGTTTTTTAATCGCTCAACTCCAAAACCTGCTGATCAAGAATTCGGGAGGAGTTGAGCTCGAAAAAATAACATTTTATTTACCTTAAAAAGAAGTTCATTAATCTGATTTAAACTTTATATTACTCAGAATTTCTATTAATAGTAAATGGCTTTTAGTATTCAGATAAAAATATTCAGTTATATTAAGATTAGTTAAAATATTTTTATTCTTACATGTTTGCCTAAAGTAACCAATTATATTTATTATGTTGCATTATACTGTTTTCTTACTGATGCCATAGAAAGTTACTTTCTTTAGAAACTGAATAAGTCAATAGAGTACGTTCTGATATCAAAATAAGACTGTGATATCATTTTAAGAACGTCATTTGTGATTTCTGAATTATTCAGTAATCTGTGACTGAGTAAAAGATATCATCATTCGGAATTTAAACAAGAGATAGCTAAATGGAGCTACTTGAAGAACCATGAAAAAGAGTAAACAAAAGTGACACATTTAGAATAAAAGTGGTAATGAATAAATTTCCTTTCTGGTGTTTTACGGTTATGCTGAAAACAATTTTAACTCCTCAGTGGAAAATATTTTGTATTAGTTGTACATTTTTATTACAAAGCTATGCTTATGTATCAAGTATAGTGGACGATTAGGAGTTGTGAATTTAATTTTGCATTTTCCTTATAACTTTTTTTTTTTTTTAATTTTGATTGCATTCTCTTATGGTGAATAGATCAATTGCAATAGATCATTCTAATCATGAGTCAAAAGTCTTTCAAGCATATTTAACTGTTAACATCAGTCTAAAACTGCAATAACTAAAATTTCATTCTCTAATAAAACTTTAATTATATCCTAAAATTTAGTTAATGCATAGAATTTAGAAAGTACTGAGGTATAAAAAAAATATCGGATGTCATGAACTTATAAGAAAGAATAAAATCCTCAAAATTAAAAGACATTATAAAGCTCAGCAACTGCAGATTTGAATTTAAACATAACTAGGATAATAATGAAACTTTTTTTTAAAATCTCTTCAGTGTTGCTTAATATGATTCAGTTTCTCTTTATAACTCATAAGCTTTCTTTATTTGTCCATTAATGCAGAAAATACCTTAAATACTGAAAATTCTTTCCAAGAAGATTACTCTAGAAATTGGAGAAAATTTAATTTTGGGATTAAAAATATGTAATCTGAAATGAGCAAAAAAAAGTTATTTAACTTCATATATAAATATGCAAGAAAAATAAAGAATATGTCTAAGATTAAATTAACAACGTAAATTTCCCTTCTCAATTCTAAAAATAATAACCTCTCTACACACTGCGTCATTTCTAGATTGATCCATGTCATATGGCACTTACATAATTCTGATGATGTAAATGGAACTAAAAGTGAAGTAACCAATAATAATTTTAGAGAAGTAATAACTATCCAGTCAAAATGCATTATAAACCAAAACTAACTCGGTCTGAATTGGGATTTCACCTTGAACGTAACGCACTTGCTCATTACGCTTCGGTCTAGTTGGGCTGCTGTCTGCTACTTTCTTCTTTCTTACTGAAAATTAATCTAAAATGTGAGCTATTTTGGAATAGGCACATTATATGTGCCAAGTTGATTGTGGCCACAACAAGCGGAAATAAAAAATGAAGATTTAATCTGCCTTCGCCTCCAATTTCCTATTCGTTATAGATCAACACTTCTACGACGTTAAAATTCCTGCTCGATCAGACTTTTTTTTTTATTATTACATATATATATACTTTAAAATAGTTTATCTTTGATTAACGTAATTATGAAATCATTCTAGGCTAAGTGTGCATTTCCTTAACATTATATTTGAACTATTTGACATTGACAGATTTCCTTTCTTTTCAGTTGCAGGTGTTTTTTTTTTAATCAATTTCAAATCACGCAAGGACTATCTTTTTGATGGGGAAAAAAGTTTTCAGGAAGAACTTTCTAAGGAAAGCTGCCTTGTGTTCACAGTACACATGAGGATATCCAGAAAAAACCTCATGACCAGTATTTAAATTCATGTTGAATTACTAGTGGTTTGAGTTATTCTTTTAACGGGACATTAAAATTCAAATTGTTGCTAGTATATAAATACTATCTTAAAGAAAATGAGTTATGTGTAGAAAAAAGGCTTCTGAATGATGAAATGCCTTTTGAAAGATATTGCTAGAAGATTAGGAAGCAGTTGAGGAAAAGTCTTAAAGTCTCCCTTAATATTTACTTCAGAGTATCCAGTTTATTGTTATATTAAGCGTTTGGATTTATTGTAACTATTGTGAGAAAAAACATTTCACTTGCATGTAATACTTCCGTAATTTCACTCACTAAAAAATTTTGTTTCTAGATCTGTATTTGACCACATATTCTTGATTTAGTTCAGCGTTTTGATTTAACTACAGTAGGAAATATATATGTAAAATTTCTTTGCGTTAATTGAATATTTCTAATTTTTAGGTTTCTCAGTCCCAGCAGCAATTAATTATGAGTCAAGATATGAAACCGTCAATTGCTCAGCAGCAGCAACAACAGCAGCATGTTCAAGGTAGAGGATTCTATGGTGGCCAATCTGCAGTACATATGTCACAGTCACAATTGGTTAATTTCCAGTTTTCAGGTTCTTCAAGAAGTGCCAGTCCTACTACCAACCAGCGACCATCTCCAAGTCAGATAAATTCCAGTGCCTCTGGGAGGCATGTACAGCAACAGTATATGAGCAGACCTCCTCCAGATTACCAAGCTTCAATTGAACCTAGTGGCTGTAACAGTGGTCCAATTAACAATATGCAGTCTGGTCTCCTTTCACAGAATCATCAGATGCAAGTGAATATGCCAGATAACATTAACATTATTAATGATCAGAGTAATAGAACTATTGATCATAGAAATAACACACCAGTATCTGTATCTCAGTCTTATGCTGGAATCGTACCTATTTCACAAGCTATTCCAATACCATCTTCCCAGTCTTATCCTGGCTCTGTTCCAAATTCAAATGTTTACTCAGGTTTGGCTCACATTTCAAATTCCCCTTCAATTTCGGTGTCAAAATCTTACCCTGGTCTTGTTTCCATTTCAGATGCAACTTCTGTTTCTGCATCTGATAAATCTTTCCCAGGTACTGTACCAATTTCAGATGCAACATCTGTTTCTATATCTAGACCTTACACTGGTATTGTACCTGTTTCAAATACAGTACTTCTTTCGTCATCCAAACCTTATCAAGGTATGGTGCCTATTTCAAATTCAACTGCCATTTCTATATCAAAGCCATATCCTGGTGTTGTGTCTCTTTCAAATTCATCTGGCACTAAAATTTACTCTTCTATGAATCATGTTTCAAATGCAAATCCTGTTTCTGTATCAAAATCATATCCAGGTTCTGGACCTATTTCTTCTGCATCTGCATCACAGTCATATACAGGTGTTGTGCCTACATCGTCATTATCAGAACAAGTTCCAACACATTCTTTAATGATGCCAACCACTACTACAATAGCACCCACATATTCAGTAAGCAAAGGTCGTGGTGGTTCAAAACAAGTGAATTCTCGAACATTTAATAAGCAGTGTGGCCCATTAAGGCAACATAAAGCACCAAATGTGAATGTTGGACCAGAAGGCCTTAATATATCCCAAAGAACAATGGATTGGCGGCATACGTACATCCAGCATCAGAACCAGCAACAAATTGTAACCCATGTTAATCCTCAGCTACGCATGTCATTCCCAAGAGGCATTGCACAGAACTATGGACAGAATTTGGGTATTGCCAATGGAAATAACTTCCAAGTCCACCACTTAAATCCAAATTCACCTGCTAATAACAGTAGGGTTGTAACCAGTTCTCCTATAGCAGATCATGCATTACCTATCCAGCAAAGTGGTATTCATGATATAAATTCTTCAGTAACAAGTCATGGTATGTTGCAACAGCAGCAACAACAAGTTATAATAAACAGTGATAATAACACTCTGCTTAGTTCATCCAATACATTACTCAATTCATCTCATATTCAGATGGGTAGTTCTGCGACTTCTGGAGGTGATTCAACAAGCCAGTCACAGCAGCAAGTATTTTCCACTTCATCTCCATCTTCGAACAATTCATCACAAGGTATTGTGCCTGATGGTGGACAGTTTAATTTAGATTTCTTGGATAATCTTGATTGCTCAACATCTGATCTACTGAATTTTGATGTTATGCAAGGCGGAAGCACTACTTTTCCATTGTTAGAAGATATGAGTATGCTAGATAAATAAAAGTTAGTGACTTGAGGAGTGAAAGCATTTATAAAATGGCTCCCATCTTATCACAATTAGCTATGCTTGTGTGTGAATTGTGAGTTCTTCGGTGAAGGAACTGTCACTTATTTCATCATCAATTCGTGCTGAATTATGTAACTGTTATGTTTTCTGAAGACATAAATTGTCATGAGAAATATACATATAACTCATGACAATTTTGTTAAATTTGTTAAATACTCATACAAGTTTTTTATGAAGTTTTATTAAACAAAATTTAATGAATACCTGGGTTTTTGCAGCCAGTAACTTTGGCAAATTATATGTAAGATTTTTAATTTGCTAAAAATATGCATATGCTAATTTTTAGTTTTATTTCAAATACTACCATAAATTTTTAAATTGTTTTGAAGATTTTAATAATTTTCAAATACTTGTTTCATAGGCTACCATTTACTTTCAGTAAAAGATTAGTGAATCAGCTGATGCAGTATTTGCATTATTATTCTAGTTATTTTATTACAGTTAGTATTTAAGATTATCAGACCACACAAAATATACTTTTTGAGACTATGTTAAAGGATCATTTTCATATTATGAGTTAAATTTTTTAATATTGTTTTTCCTTTAAGAAAGAAATATATATAATCAAATAAATATAAATCAAATTGAGAATTAAACCAACCAATTTTCTGAGAGCAAAGAAAAAATAACAGACCACTCATAACTCAAATTTTATCTTTATATGCATTAGGCATAAAATTTTTATAACAGTGAAATTGTGCTGTAAGAATGTATTTCTTGCAATGCTTTATTTTAAAGAATAACTGGTAAGAAGATTCTGTAAGAAAGCGTAGACTGCTATGAACTGTAGAGTTTGCTTTTAAAAAACATGTTATTTATTCATTGTATTCATTTATATTGTTGCTAGAACTACTCTGAATGTTTTGAAACATTTAAATGACATGTATCTGTATGTGTATGCATGGTTGTCTGATGTAATTTAAAATGTTCAACTTTTCATGTAAAAATTAAACTTACATACCTAATGGGAAAAAGTTTGAGATAATGCATGAGCATCCTGAATTTAATGCATTTAGTGTCTTTATTTCAGGCACAGGAAAGAATACATTGTTGCCCTGTATATTTAATTAATTCCTCCTGCAGTCTTGACATTGAGTCTGTTATCCAATTATTTTTGGTGGTAGCTTCATGCTGATATAATAGTTCAAATTTATCAGTATGAAAACATTGTATCAAATTCAATGCCAAACTGTTCTTACCTCAATGTGAAGTAATTTATGCAGAAAATTCATTGTGTTAAGAAGGTGCTGTTGATTTTTGATGCCAAACGTTAAATGTGGCAAACAGTTACGGATTTTTTTATAAATATGTTTTATAAAAACTACAAGTTTATATTACTGTTCCAAGAGTGTTAGGAGATGTTTTTAAGAGAAACTTCTTTTTGAAATAAAGAAGGTAAATTAAGAGCAGACTTGTGAAGATTTCTAGGCTAATTATATTACTTTTGTTGAGGAAGTAAATTGATTGTTAAAAAGCGTACTTAAATCATGTTGAATATATATATATATTGCTTTTTTACATGTGACTATTTAGTGACCATGTGGCTATGCTGTGTGTTGTACAGAAATTATTGCATATGCATATAGTTATGATTACTCATGAAACATTCCTGTAATTCATTTTTCAGTGTTTTTAATTATTTAAGATTTTTATTGTTGCATACATAAAGAACTGTACAATGTTATGCTTATTATTCTTTTCAATTATGTGTATAATCTTTCATGATGCATTTTGTTTAGTGTTCAGTTTCTTGTAACTTGTTTTTGAAAGCACAATAAACAAATCTCATTGTCCTTCATGTTTTCATTATTTAAGCATTATTAGAAAATAGACCCAGTGCAACAGAGTAGTTTATTACATGAATGCTATTTTATCCTTTTGGTTGCTAAATTTAACGTTATGTTTGTAAAATAAATTATATTTGGTGTACTTGCAAGAAAGAGATTAGACTGAGTAATTTAAATGGCGAAGCTAACTCAGATTAATTGCTATTTCATAGAGTGGGGCTATTAACTTAGCCCTGTTTTTCTATAATAACATTTTTTATAAAAATAAATGTAATGTCTGATTTAAATTCAAAACCCTAGCCCATTCCGAATTCATATGTATGTTAAAATCTTACTGAAATTATCCTGAACTACAGTTGTAAGATTTGGCTTACCTTTACAGTTGTAAGATTTGCACTGCCTAACCCTATCTTCGTCAGAAGAAAATTCACCATTACAGCTAACTAAATGTATGTACTGGACTTCATTTAGAATACATAGATAAAACTCAGCTAAGATTTATTTCTATTGCTTGGAAGATTACAGCTAATTGTAAAGTTAACCAAAAAAAAAATCCTCCACTATTTGCAGGGTTTCTGATTAGGATGGGGTATTGCATTTTACCGACATGCAAATAAAATTACTCCTGCCAGCTACCGAATTCAATTCACTGTCCTTTGCCAAGCATCAGCTTTTGAGAAATAAGTAAATTACTCTAATTCACATAGACACAGTAGCTTTTAACTAAAAATTTCAGGGTTTCGTAGAATGGCTGAAAAAAGAGAGCTCTAATGTTGCCAGTTCCTGATCTTTAAATACTTACATTCGGTTTTTAAACTTTATCATTTCGAAGAAGAAGATCAGTGGAAAAATAGAAAGAAGAAAAGAATTAGCATAAAATAATTGTTAATAAAATAAGGCAAGGAATCTAAATGGGCATTACGACTGTACTCTTGTAATTTGTGTCAGTATCTAGATGGGCTGCTTACGTGAAGTTTCGCCATGCATTGCATTGTAATTTATTTTCCTTCATCGGTTGATCGCCCATCGGTGGTCTGGGAAGAGATCTAGGGTTAACTTGTCCGAGGGGCACTGAGAAGGAAATGGCCAGTAAAAACACACTAGCAACATTTGTTATCTTTCTAAATAGATATTTAAGCATTCATACTAAATTATGTCAATTGATCCTGTATACAATTTGGTCCAAGTAGCATTTAATTTCATTTTCCTGCCCTGTGTTGACGAACTCTACAGACTCTCAATTTAGTAGTCTAAGAATGAGACTTTAAATCTATAATTTCCATCCAGTGCGCCCAAATTCCGTATTGTTACATTCTACGGGTTCGTGGATTTGGAGTACTTGATGATAACACTTGATGTAGAATCAAACCACAATTCACTGACCAGTATTACAGAGGACAAGTTTCAAAGACATGTTTACAATAAACACGCTGAAACAATCAGCAATGCAGCTTTCAGGCTATAACGGTAAAGACAGCTTCACGACAAAGGACTAAGGTACACTGCGTAAAAAAAGGGGGCGCAGACAGTTCTATATTTCCCGTTCTGCTGGGCTGATTGACGAAATTCAACTTGAGTTTTTCATGTCTCGAAAGCGCGACTATGTATTAGATTTATATATAGCATTGTTCTAATATAGGTATTTTGACACAAAATCGGACTTTTTTCTGAAATGACATGCCATTTTTTTCCCCATATTTCGATTCTACAACTCAAATTATGCCAAAGTGCCAAGTTTTCTAAAAATCGCTCAAGTAGTTTTTAAAAAATTAGATATCAAAATTTTAGCTCTCCCCAATGTTAATTGAATTTGGTATATACACTGGTTATCATAAATTAAGGAAAAATCACGATTGCTGGAAAAGTTGCATGTAGAATATTATGAAACTTACCCGCAACATACAACACATAGTAAGGTAACAAATAGCATAAAAAGAAATTACCAGACAATTATGGTAGTATAGAAATTACCGCATGTATAAAATGAACAAATCGAAGGGGTCAATTTGCTGTAGGAAAAGTACCTTCACTATGGAATATGATCGCCTCTAGAAGCAATACAGCACATGCAGCGATGTGTGATGCATTCAATTATGCGGTCTATCAGTTCCATAGGAAGCGAGAGCCATTGCTCTTGCAAAACAGTTGCAAGCGCGGTAAGGATCTGAGGGGGCGGATTGAGAGCAGCTAGACGTCTCCCTAAAGCATCCCAAACGTGCTCGACAGGATTCAAGTCCGGGGATGAGCTGGCCACTCCATGCGCATAATTCTTTCTTGTTGAAGATAATCATCTACGATGCGAGCCCTGTGTGGTCTTGCGTTGTCCTCCTGTAACAGGAAAGCATCACCTATTGCCCCGGCATATGGGCGCACAATCAAGGATGTCATCTCTATAAACCCAAAGAGATGCCACCGCAAACACAGACTCTGCTTCTTACGTATGCATCTCTTTCACGGATGATAACGAGTTCCAGTTTCTCTCCATATCAAATAACGCCTACTATCGCTTTCCAGACTATACCTGGACTCATCCGTAAAGAGAACAGCCCTCCATTGATCAGGCGTCCAGTGGACATGTTGTCGTGCCCACTGCAAACGGTCCCTCTTATGGCGTAACTTGAGCGGCACGCAAATGGCTGGTCGCCTCATATACAGACCACCTTCGTGAAGCCTTCTACGCACAGTTGACGTTGACACCAACCTTCTGGTGGCTGCAGCAAGGGAGAATCTAAGAAGAGCCGGAGTTGCGGTTCTATTCCTGCGTGCACATAATGTCAAATATCGGTCATCGGCGCTCGTCGTAGCAGTTGCCGTCCTCGTCTGAATCTCCTAGATGCCGAATCTGTGTTTGAAATTGCCTCCAAAGTCCATGAACAACAGAAGGACTCACAATTAACAAACTTGCCACTTCTTTTTGACTTTGTCCTGCCTCTAGTCTCCCAATGGATCTCCATCGTAGTTCTGAAGGCAAATGATGCCTGGAGGTCCTTGTTACGAATTGACTATCTCAGATTTCTGATGTCACTATCACAGTGAAATATGTGGGCTTGCTCTCAAACATGGACTTTTATGCTCCTCACAGATGACGTATTCCGAACGCAGCGCCACTAATTTGCATATTGCAGTTTTACTCAGCTACTCTTACGCGGCAACGTATTAAAATTTTATACGGTTTAGCTTATTTTTGAGGGAGTTATCTCTATTTTTGTGATTTTCCCTTAATTTATGATACCAGTGTATTTATTAATATCTCTTTTTTATTAAACTTATTTGATTCTTCTCTTCATATTTGGAAATTTAGGTTCATTCCAAATAAAACTCGCAAATTTTTTATGATTTATTTTCTAAATTTGTATTAAGTAATTTTTTTATAAATTTTTGGAAACAAATTTTCAATTATAACCCATAAATTTTTTCGATCATCTTAAAGTAGATGTATTTCTAAGCATACCTGCAAAAAATTAAGAGTTTTTTATTCAAAATTTCCAAAGATATACGTAAATTTACATTTTGGCGTATATATAAGCGATAATAACGAAAATGTGGCTTACGCAGTCTGTTAAAAATTATTTGAAAGTATGAACGATGACTTTTTTTCCCGCTCGCAGGCAATGGAAAAAAGGAGAGGAAAGGAGGTTGCTATAAATTAAGAAGTTAGCCAAGTGAATTATTCTTGACGCAAACCTGAAAAAAATTTGCCAAGATAAATATTTAAATTTCTCACCAAAAATTACAAAATTTAATATCGAGGCATAATTTGAGTCGTAGAATCGAAATATGGATAAAAATTGGTATGTTATTTCAGAAAAAGTCCGATTCTGTGCCAAAATATCTATGTTAGGACAATTAATGCTATATATAAATCTAATACATATCCTAAGTCGCGCTTTCGAGAAATGAAAAACAAAGTTTTAATTTCGTCAATCTGCGCATTAGAAGGAGAGATATAGAACTGTCCTTTGTGTGTGTGTGTGTGCGTGCGTGCGTGCGTGCGTGTGTACAGCTCCCAATTCGGTTGGCTCGCTCTCAAGTTTATCTCTGCACTCAAAACACTACTACTGAACTGAACATACTACTACACGTACAGTCGAAGTATATATAGCTTTAACCTACCTCGGAGAAAATCGCGAAGAAAACATTCTAGAATGGTCTGTCTCCGTCTATGGCATATGGCCAATTTTGTCGCCAATGGGCGATTTCGCGCTAAATCTGGCATCCCGGTTACCTGTTACTTTCTGGTAGTCCAGACGGGAAAGTGGTTAGTGATTCTGATACCGTATCGAAGGGCCCGGATTCAAATCCTATAAAGGACATGGATGTAATTTGTTCGTCCGTTCATAGGAGGCAACGGTGGCTCACCTCTTACTTGCGTCCATAATAAAGTGATCACCTCTTCTGGCCTTAGTAGTGGCTAACGCCTAGAGCCCGACATTGGCAAAAAAAAAAAAATTTCTGCCTACATATGCCTGTGAAAGCTTAAACCTTTATTTTTCATGCAACGGTTCTTTCCGAATATCTAATAACAGGTCAACAAATCATTTTATTACGTTAAATGTTAATTACGTTAAATTTTAATAATATTGTCGAGAATATCATCGACGCGCATAGCACATTGTAGAGAGGACCGATAAAAAGAGAGTGACGTGTTAATTGACTTTTCTGGCCTCAGATTTCGGGCACGGTGTTCGCTTCATATATCCTACCTTCTTGGTCATACCTATATAGAATTCAAAAATAAATGATATCTGCCAGCAAGACTCTTCTCCAAGAAAAGCACCTGCTTATTTAGTAGTGTTAATAGAAATGGCCATCCTACCCATTAGCAGCGTAATGTTTGTGATCCTCAGTTGTCCCAAAATTCACTGTATTCTTTAATTACTTTTCGTTACCCCTGCATAACATTGTCATCAAACGCAATAGTATTTTTGACATAAATTCTGCGCTTTATTGTAAGTTTTGAATTTTTACCTGTTCATAAATGAATTTCTACAACTGTGTGTTTATCTTTTTCCTAATACCTAAATGCATCTTAATTGCGCATTTTTTCCATTCTTCGCAATATGTTTGGCTATGAGAAAACATACTTTTTATTGAATATTATTATTTAGTTCTAAAAATATTGATTACAAAACATCATAACATACTTTCAGTCAAATTTAGTTATCCTGTGCTTTAAGTATTGCGTAAAAACTCGGCCTTGTGCCGTATCCGATTATCATAACGAGTCATTTACTTTTCTTCAGCTATGGCAATAACATACGTAAACAATCGTTAAACGTTTTCTTATTTTTCTGAATATATTATTTACATAAATGATGAAGCTCACGTATGTGTGTGAAGCATAATCACTGCAGAAATATCACTTGTCTTTCATAACGTGCAGTTTCTATTCCGTTCTAAAAAAGTCACAATCAGAAAACTAAGCTTTTTGCAATGAATGCTGATATAGTAGTCTAGTAAATCTGAGCTTTGTTGAGCGGATGCGTTGTCATGCAAAAGCAGTACCTTTCTTCTCAGCACGCCATAGCGTTTTTTTCTTTATAGCCTTTCGAAACTGTGTCAGCAAGTTGGCGTACTAAACACCAGTTTTTTAGTGTTACCTGGTAAACGATTAATGAACAATGGATCTTCTTTATGGCAAAAATAGAAGCCAAAATCTTTTTAGCAAGCTTCTATGTTCTGAACATGGGGGGGAGGGAAGGGTATCTGCTGGTCTTGTGCATAATCCTTTATTGTTTCGTGTCTGCGTCACAGTGGTGAAATTTGTGCCCTATCTGCTGTCATTAGCTATTATTAAAAATTACGATCATCGATATTTATCATAGACATAAGCTTTCCAGAATAGTCAGCTCGATCTTCATTCCTGACGTTGCCGTTCGACGAGCCTGTCTAACACTTACCGTTGCTTTGCACAGCTTTTCAAGCAAGTTTTTTACCACTGCCCCAATGATGATGCCATTTTCTGTTGCAATCTGAGAAACTGTCACACGTCGATAATCTTCGACTTTCGTACACATTTCTTCTGCATTCATGACCTCTCTGCAGTCTGAACTAGGAACATTTTCAGATAGCTTTTTCCCCTGACAAATGACAGCACACCATTTGATGGTGACATAAGAAGATGCAGTATATCACTATATACTACAACCATACCTTCATGATATTTAACAGAGTTGTGCATTCTTTCTTCAATAATTCGATCACTCAACGATATTTGGTATTTTCGATATTCAGGCACATTTTCAACTGACAACATTTCAGAATTTCGCAAAAATCAGCTAATGATTTCCAGCAGTCCTTGTATTCATTTTTATAACCCAAAAGGATAATGCAATCGTCCCACTTAAATTTCATCATTCTACAAATTTTATGACATGGTTAGAATATGAACTAATGCCTTCCTACGTATGCCTCTTACTTTTAATATTAAAAGTGCCAGCTTGAGACAGTTTTTAATTCTAGTATTTAGCATAATATCTCTTTTTATCCTGATATATAGGACATGTAGAAAAGAATAAGGCGGTTTCAAAAGTCAATAAAAAGTATATTTCTACTAACAAAGATAAAATTCATCAACAGCTGAGGCAGCTATACAAGCTTATTGTATGTTGATTAGAATCATTTACTGTGTCATACTAGAGCTTTAAATGTGCTAATACTGTGCACATTAATTTGCTCACATTGCACATTAAAGGATTACAATCCTTTAACGCTCCAATCCGCACGATAATCCACTATAATGACGTGCAGTGTATCTATTATTCGGTCCTTAAGTTTCTGGATGGATGTTAGCACTAGTGGTACATAAAAGCTGTCTTTAACAAACTCCAAAGAAATCACGTAACTGTAAAATCAAGCAAATGAGATAGCTAATTGTTTTTAAACGCGTTGAAACTGATAAATTAATCGACACTAGAAGTCCATGCTACAGCCCCTTGATCTTTGTACTAATAAATTGTTCAAAGATGCTATAGGAGATCAGTATGCTCAATACAGGGCAAGTAAACGTTTGTATACGCGGTCGGAAAAGGTAAAACGGCAGGAAATTCAAATGATATGTGAATAAATTAAGAAAACATGTGGACAGAGGTTTCACCCAACTTGATTGTAAAAAGTTCTAAGAAATGCTGTATTTCAAATGCTTGGTAGGGAACAGAAAATAATTTACTTTGAAATAAATCAGAAAAGATTTTTGCCGAGGATAAACCGAGTGAAAATTCTAAAAAATAGGCGCTCATACTCATACTTTGTTTAATTATAACAAAAAATGTGTTTAGTATTTATTTTTAATGTTTGTTTAATAAGCAATAAATGAATACAATAAAAATATTTTTCTCCTCTCTTGCGGTGCGCGGATTTTCCCCCAATGAAAGATTAAAAACTTCGAGAGTGATCGTTATTCAAGAAATATGATATATAC
The DNA here is from genome assembly GCA_000611955.2 of Stegodyphus mimosarum. NCBI lineage: Eukaryota > Metazoa > Arthropoda > Arachnida > Araneae > Eresidae > Stegodyphus > Stegodyphus mimosarum. The sequence continues at coordinate 1,545,741 of KK113457.1, forward strand.
ATTTATCTTTGCTTTGTGACTGTATAAATTATAATTTAGAAATCTGTTTAGATCTATTATCTGTTTATCTATTTAGAAATCTAATTATATATTCAGAAATAAATTAGTAATGGATTCTTGAAATATCTGTTTAGTATGAATATTTACACATAGTACAGGTACATGTAAGAAATGAATTCCTTAGTAAGTTTACTTCCAGGATTACGACGTGGTTAGAGACATTATCTGCCGAGTACTTCTCTGTCACTGAGAAAGAATCTTGAGTATACTTCCTCAGATGTACAGCTTATTTAACCTTGATTTCCTGATTGCTAATAATTTTAAGACTTGACCTTCTTAAGTATAAACTTTTCCCAAATGTAAAGGAAGAAAAAAAAATTATCTCCAATATTTGGAGTTAATGATAAAGAATCGCATTTTTACCGGATTTATCGTTAAAGGAGTTGCAGAAAATACGTCATAACTTGTGGGTCGGTTTTTCAGCTATTAATTGATACTTCGAAAGAAAGTTAATGGCTGTTATGCTAGCAGATACACAGCAAACGAATTAGATTCTATCAAAGTTTCTATCCTCATCTCTATCTTGATTGCTATTTTACAACAGTTTCTGTGTATTTCGAAGTCAGATGGGGGGGGGGAGAACTGTTTTCTCAATTCCTATCTCATATCAATTTTAGCCTCAATACCTCATACCTCAGCTTCGATGTATCCGAGAGATTTTGGAAAACTTGCTTTCTCAACAGCAATCATTCATATTATTTTTCGGTTTCAGACCATTTGCTCTGCTTTTGCCATTTCTAGTTCCTGTTATTCCAATATTTTTACACACTAATCTAGTGTAACTTAAAATAAATAAATAAATAATATAAAAAAATAAAAGCATGCGTTCTTTGCGTCCTTCCAATCCATGAGCATATCCTATGAACTTTCGTCTTTTGTGTATGCAATACACAAAAGCTTCACACTGTACATTATGTTCGCTGCAACTCACATTTGTCTCAGCTGGCGGAATGTAAATGATCTTCGTTTGAAACCTTTTTAGTATTTCAGTCACAATAAGCTGACTTAACTATAGGTCAATAGCTGAAGCTTACGAATGATATAGTAACGTGCGTTTACATCGCAAAGTGTAATTTTCCCATTCTGCTGTAAGAAGCGATAACTTCTTCGGTGTGTTTAGGGTTTGGTAAAGCTCGATGATTTGAAGCTTGGTTAAGCTCGATGATTTGAAGCTCGGTTAAGCTCGAGCTCGAGCTTGATTGTTTTTTCGGGCTTTCGAGCATTTGAAGTTGACATACATTATCAAAAGACTTAGATCAAAAGACTCAGTCCAAGAGTGATGCTTTTTGGGCAGGCAGTATGCAGATTTACACTGGTGTGCAAAAATTAAGGACGAGACGGTTTGTTTCAATATAACTTTGTACAAAAGCTTTCCAAATCAACACATTTAATACCGTAAGATCCCCAATACGTAAGGACATGAGTAATGTAAGCAACACTTACTAAAAGAGAAATCAGAGGGATAAAAAGAAACTTTATTGAAAAAGTAGCATGGAGCGCAATGCGACCGAAGGCCGAAACATCCCTGTGATGGGTGTCCAGCAAGAGACATCCGGTCTTTAATAGGGGATATGATCTCCCCTCACTGCTAGGCAGGTTTCACATCATTTGTGCATGCTGGATATGTGGTTGTTAATGAGCTGTTGAGAGACTGCTGCTCGTTCCTCTTGTAGCACCAATCGCAGTTTCGCAATCGTTACTGGCGATAAGTTACGTGCTGCCACGGGTCTCCCTAGTAAGTTCCGTACATGCTTGACGGGATTTAGATCCAGAGACCTTCGACCTCCAAAACAGTCCCTTTTGATGATGTTGAAGGGGTATATGCGTGTTCCCCGCTCTGTCCAGATGTGTATGTGTCTAGAATCGCAACTCAGACTAAATCTGCTCTCATCTGTAAAGAGTACTCGTCCCCATTCATTGTCTTTCCAATTCCGGTGTTCTCGGCACCACAGAGAACGCCTTCTCCGATGGGCAGGCGTTAGAGGTACACACCGTACAGGGCGTCGTGCAAACAGACCCCCACCGTGCAGTCTTCTGGCCACGGTAAAACGCGATATCGGTCGTCCAGTCGCCTGTGTCGTGTGTCTAGCGATTTCTCCCGCTGTCTGCCGCCTGTTTCTTCTGGCCTGTAAGGCAATATACCGGTCATCTGCGGGTGTGGTTCCTCGTGGACGACCACTACTAAACCCCCAGATAGCTGTTCCTGTAGTTTGAAATTGTCTCCAAAGTCGTGAAACGATGCTGTGAATAATTCCGAACTCTGCAGCCACACTTGTCACACTGCGGCCTTCCTCCAACTTCCCAATGATTCGACCTCGTGTAAAAGCATCCAGATGTCGTTTAACAGACTGATTATTCGCCATTTCTCGCTGAGGCAGCAACTCGGTGTGATTTTAACTGCTATACGGCGTGCAATCTCTTTGCCAGTAATACTGATTTTACACCGACAACATGCTTTATACTACTCAGACACTCCCGCATTACGTCTACCTGCATATCTGCGCATGTGCTACCGTGCATCATCTTACTTAATCTCCTGATTGGTCTTTCTGTCCGCTCTGCCTCTTCGTTCAGCTGATATGCTAATTTTTCGACTTCGTCCGAAATTTTTGCACACCAGTGTTTATCAAATATTGCTAAAATTTCGACTAAATTGTGTTGAGATATTAGTAATCGCATTCTTATTGGTTAAAAGAAAGTATAGCTTTCTGTCAGGTCCGAAGTATTCCGAAATTTAATCCCATTTTATTTGTTTATGATTTGTTGAAACATGATTTTCTTGTACCTCTGTTTGTATTTCTGCTTGTGTTTCTGCGTGTATTTCTCTGCGTATTACTCTGTAATAAAGGTTTGTTTTGCGAAACACGGAATTTTCAATGTTCAACAATTTGTAATTTTTTTTTACTGATACTAAGAAACTCATTATTTAATATTACATACAAGTTACTACTTAAAATTAAAAGTATATTGTTTCTATCGGTAAAAATTAAAAATCCTTGCATTTCTATGTACTGTACTGTATGTACTGTAGGCGGCAACAAATTCATCTCTTTACCAAAACAAGTGTCAGCACTCTTCAGGTAAAAGTACTGGTAAAAGTAAAAGCATTATTTTACTGTATATATTTATAATCCTTTTATTGTTTAACTTTATTTATCCGTAATACAATTACAAAAGTTTTAGTTTTTATGTACTTAAAAAAGAGCAGTTTTATGACACCAATAAAATGTCTTCTAGGATTCTTAAGAAATATGCTGACAAATAAATTAAAAATAAAATGCAGAACGAAAAACATTTTGTATGTACAGAGCTCAAAATCCCGTCGGGCTTTGAATCGAGTATCGAGTACTCGAAAATAACCAAAAATTATCGAGTATCAAGCTCGAGCCTAAGCTCGTTCCAAACTCTAGGTGTGTTTTTAGTATTCCTCACATCTAGTGTAATACATTATGTAATATAATAAGATCAAAAGTTTAAAATTTAAATATGAAGAGATTATTGCGATCAATTACTCAAACTTGCAAGCCAAACAGATACCTTAAACAAAGTTTACATTATATCGGGTGTGTATTGCATGATTCATAATTTTAGTGCATTAAAATTTAATATTTTACAATAATTTAAGAATTTTTTTTTAAGTGTAAAAAAAATGCAGTGTCAAATGTGTAAGTTTAAAAAAAAAAAAATAGAAATCCATTGTTAAACGAATAAAGTTCTTTTTGTTGCCATCTCCTGTAACAAACTGCGTTTTTACCGGATTTATCTTTAAAGAAGTAAATAGCAGAAAATAAGTCATAACTTGTGGATCGGTTTCAACCAAAGTCTTTTCCTTTAAACAAAATTAAAAAGAAAGAAAGAAGTATGCACGCCATTGCAATCTTTACGTTAGAACGGAGTTTTTAACGCAGATGATAGCGGATGGAAGTTTGATAGAAATATTTGAACCGGAGTATCCAACCGGAGTATACAAGTATATAAAAGGAAGAGTCTGTCTCTCTGTGTGTCTTTCGTTCGTGCTGCGCGTAAGCTAATAGACCCAGGGCTACGAAATTTGGCACATACGTGCATCTAGACAAGAGCCAGTGCATCTCGAAGCGATTTTTTCAAAATTCGAATGAGATTTTTTTTTATTTTATGTGTTTTGATTAAATCGCATCAAATCGATAATTTTCTCTCATTATATCAGCAACAATGGCAGGCAGATAGTGTTGTTGATATATCACTGTTGCCATTGTTGCTGATATCAGCACTGTTGCCACTCAAAAATGAGAGCGATAATTCTGTGCCGGTTTTAAATTTAATGTTTCTCTTGGATGCTGGACGTTTGTCGAGAGAAGACAACGGGAAGTTGGTTAATATTTGTATTAAGGGATATTGCTTATTTTATTGTAATTTTTTATATGTAATACATTTTTTTTGATAAAGTTGTTTTGCAGAGTAAAATTCTGTGCAGTTTTTAAATTTAATGTTTGGTGTTCCCTTTAGGCATTTTTCCGGTACATTTAAAAGCCAGACGAAGGCAGCATAATATACAACCAATAGTAACGTCTTTTATTAATTACTGTAATTTTTGCAAAAAGTTGATATTATAACAGCAGATAATAATGAAATCGCTTCCCTGAAATTTATTATTAATAGCCTTCCCTTAATGTAAGTAATTAGCGCATTCTTCTGTGCGTAAGTTCGTGGTATAAGTGGTTCGATTCGTGGTATACATTTCCAACTGAAAGTGGAAGCTCCATGGCTCGAATCCAGGCGAAGGGCACAGTCAGTTTTCCCTTTTCCTGTTCCCAAAATCCTAATAATCTGAATAATTTAAAAGTAATAAAACACTATTAAGAAATACATGCTGCTATTAAATGGCTTACTTTGATAAGTAATTAGTTGTTATAATTCGAAAGATAATCTCAAAAGATTTTTATCCCGTATGCACTGGTAACAATTTCCTATTTTACTCGAACAGAATCCCTCCCCCCCCCCCCAAAGTGAGAACAGCATCACATTTTTTAGGTGTCAATAACTTATCAGTCTACGCTATAGTATGGAAATACAAATCCTGTTTTAATATAAGATTCCATGTTTCGAGAAGTATTATATAATTGTTATTAAACTTCAAGAGGTGTGTGCTACGGTACAGGAAGAATTTTAAATAAAAGTGCCGTAGTTCTGCATAAATTTAAGGAAGTTTAATTCTGTGATAATTGAAGAAGAGAGGGAAAAAAATTGTCTGCAGGCTAGAGTAAATTGGGATAGCCATTTAATTATTTGGTTAGTTTTAACAGGAGAAAGAGGAAAGAAAACACCACTCATCCATCAACTTGTCTCTCATTCTTATTCTGGTCCACAAATCTTATCTGAAAAGCAGTGGTAACATATGAAACTCCACCGATTCATTCACTGTAAACATTTTTTTTTAAACTGCACGCTTGGTAGGGACTTGTTTGTACATCTGTGCAATTAATTTACAGAAGTTTGTTATATTTAAAAGAATATGCGCATCTTTTATTTTACTTTTGACAATTCTAGCAGATGATGTCTAATTACTTCGGTTAGAATTTACTGCGAAATAAAAATATCTGAATAATTTTAATTCAAACCTTAAATTCTAAACTTGGCCTACCATAGTTCTGGACTTGATTTCATGTTTCTCAATAAGCCGTAAAATTGCAAAAACTGTAAAACTGACATAAAATTGTTTGAATCAAATTATACCTGAAATTTCATAACAAAATTCATCTATATGGGAAATGGAATGGTTGTAGAAAAAGCTCAAGCTAAAGTACGTTTATCACTTTCTAATTTAAATGTAGCTATCATTTGCAGCTCCTATCAAACGAAGTTGCATTTTCTATTTCATTGTTGAAACATAAAATTTTAATCGGTGGAATTCTTGCTTTAATCTAAGTGCGGAAAAACTTCTCTAAACACGATCTATGTTTAAGCACCTAACAGGAAGTAGCAAAGTGTATGAATAGTTCAAAATTTTATTTCTTGTCTTAATTCGATCTCCTTTAAAAGCCAAATTTTATCGCGTTGACTTCCTAATGCACTCATAAAACACCGGCTAACAGAATCTGTTGATGTATTATTCATGGTTGATTAAAATATTTAACAAAACGAGCTTATATAAACATAGCTTTTATACAAATTTAAAATTTTACATTTTTGTAATCGCTTGTTACGTTTTAATTAACCACTATTTAGCGTCTTTTGAAGTTCGTAACGACACGGAAGATCAATAGTTATGATCTAGATAAAACAACAGTGCTGAACTTTCCTTTTGATGGTAAATATCTAAGCTTTTCCTCTATCATGTCTATTAATATGAAATACTAAATTTATGCACCATAAAAAATTGATTTATGAGGTTTATCGATTTGGTCAAATATCGATAAGCTGATAGATGACGAACAAGACCAATCTGTTCGTTAAAATATTGCTTAAAGATACTTATTTTAATATTATAACATTTATGACATTGCTAATAAAAATATTTATATGCTGTAATATGTTTTACTATCCATTGTTCTCAGAACAAAAAGTTCTTTATGTACAGTCACCGTTGATTATATAGTTTTTATATGGATTATTGTTACTATGTATTATTTTCGAAATATTGTAATAAAATATTATAAATCAGCTTCCTCATATGTAAAAGGAATTTCTCTAATACGTGTATGCAGATGAAGGCATCAAGGAAGTATATAGTAAAATATATTGTTGAGATGGCTAGGGAAATAAAAGAAATGGGATTTAAAGTACACTATTAATAATTTAATGGAAAATTCTGCTGTTTAAATGAGGTTAAAATTCGTAATTATAAACAAATGTAAACGCATATAACTTCTGGTCAAACTGGGATATAGAAGACCTGGTATGCACAGTGTTATTCTACATCACTGCGCAAAATACCTCCTATTTATGAACGTATTGTTGAATTCGCAGGATTTGCTATTATTATGTTTAAATCACTTTTAAATTTTTGATTTATAAATATGCTTTTAATTTTTATATTAAGCGTAGTCTTTTTATTAAATTTATCGTAAAAATGAGATGCATTTTTATGATAAACGTTACAAAGTCAGGAGAAGGTTCTTTACTGAGATATTTAATAAAACTGACCATACGCATGCCAGTTTGAGCCAAATATTGGTTCCTTAACCTTCTAATTGTCATCAACGAGCTCAGTTCGCATTCCAGTTATACACTGCAACGGCAGCAAACGAACATGGCTCGTATTACTACTGACAGATATCGCGCATATTTGGAAAGAAAGAACTGCTTAATCTCGCAGCCGCCGTAGAGTTATTTCGAATGTCTTTAAGGGAAGTAAAATAATTAATTTAGTTACTTGATAGAAAAATTTCATTATGAAATAATTCTTGCTGACATTGTGAATGATATATTTTCATGCTTGTTAATTTGAAGTTAATAATTCATGAAATTCTATTTTAATTTGATGTTGATATTGACACAAAGGCTAAAAATGATATAGTATTTTTTTAGTTATTGGAGTTCAGTTTGTCATGTAACTCTCATATCTGTGAAAGCTATTTGAATTGAAAACATTTTTAGGAAAATAATATGACTTTTTAACCGTCAATGTTTTGAATAAAAGTTTCATGAAATCTATTTTCGATTTCATTATTTATCAAATCAATTTTTATTAAGAAGGAAATAACTTAGTAGTAAGTCATCTGTTTTCAAGCTAAAAATCCTGTACTGCATTTATATACTATATATCTTTCGTATTTTTATGTAGCATAATCTAAATATATGTAGTATATCTTTTCCCTCCGTTTAATCGTATCATTCCTGAAAAGAGGACAATTATGAAGCTAACATTAAATGCAACTTCATGCCTGCAGAGAAAAAGTTTAGATTATATATTTCAATTTTTGTCATTATTTTCATAAAATTAAGGGAAGCACTGTAATTTTAAATATATGGAACAATTATCCAATAATAAAATATAGCATTTCGAAAAATATTATATTGTACCCAAGCAAAATATTTAAATTAACATCCATATTTATAGCATGTAAAAATCAAAATTATTTTTATCTTCGACACTTTATTATTACAGTATTGCTTTAAACTTTCATTTCTCTGTTCCAAAGCTCAATCAAACATTTATTGCAAAAATGCGTGAAATTTATTCAACCCTATTTCATCTGTGAAATGTCATGCATATATTCTTACTGCAGGTTACGATAATATTTTCAAATGCTGTTTGCAGTGATTCTTTTTTTTTCTCCTTAAAGTAGAATTTGATCTCATTATCAGACTATTGAATTTGTGTCAAATACTTCCATTTTTTACCGTATTTTTATAGTATTTTATATTGGCATATGATTCTTCCATAGCTATATATTTCTTTAGCTTACATTCATAGGTATGAAATCGAGTTTGTTGATTTCTGTGTTAGAAAATCGAATTTTTAATACCGGGGATTATGAAACCGAATTCTGAAATATATATATATATATATTAGTGTTTCATTAAGTACGTTTTCTTGATAGATTTATTGCATTTGGTACATAGATATTGTGACGCTTGCTATAGGCTACGTACGTAACGTTATTTAATAACTAGCATTTGCTCTGCCTGCCCGAATAAAAGTATATTTCCTGGAGCGACGAAGTGCACAGGGAAATAAAAATGTGATTGCATATCGTTTGCCTCAGGATGAAAGCGATTTGATGTAAGAGTATTGTTTCCCTCAGAATATTCTAAGTAATCATCGTACTTTCCGTGATCGCCCTCATTCTTTTTCTAGGTTAAAAGGCAACAGAGTTCCAAACTGCATCAATAACCTGAAGTATTATCAGTACAGCATTCAGATTCAGGTAATAAATATAGCTTCCGAGAAAATAAGGACGAAACCATATAAGTTATATTAGGCTAGTAGAACTTCCATTAACTAAAAATGGCCGAGCTCGTTTAAAAACAAATATTTTTATTTCATCTTAGTTTCAGTGCGCATTATAACAGGGGACGAACTATAAAACTTAACTCTTCTACATGATTCTCTACTACGGCAGAGACAGCATTTAGCAACTTCATAAATAATGTGTAGCCGATCAGTGGCCGAGTGACTAAGGAAACACTGGAAGTTCACCTCCCATTTGGTTACTGGTGGCTAAACGGGCTTTCATACATAATATAAATAGGGGCCATCCCCCTAACAAAGTCATCCAGGAAGATATCACCCCGTTATAGGTAGCCAGCCCCAGTGTGTTTAGTCGTAATTCAGTCCAATTTCCAAGCATTTTAAGCACTAACGTGGTACAGTAATTTTTTTTTAAGTCTGGATTATAGGGACGTACGTTAGAGGAATATATTCGTGGAGAGCCTTTTAAGTAAAATTCGGTCGCATCCACGTTACACTTGGAAAAGTCACGAAAATTCCTATGCAATGAATCCGTCCGCGGCATTTGAACCCGACGTCGAACGCCCTTAGAAACACTCGGATAAGAAAATGATGACATCTATAAATAATAACCATATCACTTTTCTAAAATCAGTTTCCAGTTGCTGTGCACCTTTCTTTCATTGCGTGTCTTCTGAATTAAAGTATTTGAATTTGATAAGTAACTATTATGCATATTTTTTTCCCTCCCCAGAGTGCAAGGAAATGTTTCATGAAAAGTATTTAAATAGTTCTCAGTAATACGAATAAACTTTTCATGGGCATATTTAAGTGTTCCTTATAATAATCCAAGCAAATGTTTCAAAAAGATATTTAATATCTATGTTTCTAATTTGAACTAACGGGTAAATTCCTTTTCTAAAAAAATTTATATGTAACCCCGATGGTTGTGCATTTATTAATACTTTCATTTAATTTTATTTCATGCAGAGTGAATACGCAAAATATTACTTTCTTAGATGTATAAAAATTCTATTCATTATGCATTTTCATTAAAAAGTAAACAATTGTCTTATCAGTTATCTTATTAAATGTCAAATTCTATGTTATCATATAATCTGGAACATTTATTGGAAGAAAAAAATATTTATGTTTAACCTCTACTGTTAAATCAATCTTATATTGCATATTTAAATTTTAATGTGCATATTTAAATTTTAATGTGCATATTTAAATTTTAATGTGCATATTTTAAAATGCATATTTTAATATGCATATTTTAAAATAAAATGTAATTTGCAGTTAATGTAATTTGTTTTGCTCTAAGAAAGAAACTTAAAACAGAGTGAAACCTATATCTTTAGAAATTTCTTCAGTGAATTCCTTTTGTTTGCAAACGGATCTTCTACTGAGAATTAAAATTGACTTAAATTTCTTACACACTGCGGAAAATATAGATTGAAATTAGATGCATGTCTTGAATTTGCTTAGTTTAAATTAGTAATAAATCTTTCGCCTGAATAAATATTCTTTGGTGACTTTTTAATAACGAACTAGTTTAACTGGATGCTTATGTAACCTGACGGAAGCAAAGATTCTTTTTTAAATTTCGCTTTAATAAATTAACGCCTTACTCTTGTTGAGATCAAGGTTAACTACATTTCCTAACTAAGCGTAATTAATTGGCTCTCTCCTTCTACGTTTCATTCACTCTTCCTTAGACTCCTTCATGGTTCTTAAACTGCGTTGGAAAGTTTCGATTTATGCTTAAAAGTAAAGTTTAAAAAAAAAAAAAAAAAAAAAAAAAAAAAAACTCTTTTTTGAAACAGTAAGAACTAAATAAACAGACGAAAAAAATGAATTCCATTCAGTTATACCAGAAATATAACTATATCTATGAGATAATTTGTTATAAGGAAGCTTGTTTTATTTAAAAACATTCACATTTAGCTTAAGCATACTTTTTCATTAATCAGTCTAATTGTACCGCATATTCATAAATCTAACCTCCACAATGTCAATAAGCAATTTGCGAGTAATTTATTTAAATTACTTTAACTGAGGGTCCAAAAGTTTGGTGACTGCTGATATATTTTTAATAAGTGATTTTCAGTACTTAAATCCACTGTTACTCCCTTTTGTCTTGTATTATGAAGATCATAAATGAAACGTTGTGCTACCATATGATTAAATTTTGTTTATAGGTATAAATAAGAATTAAATCGAAAACATTTCAATTAATACGCCACACACATGTATGAAATGTTATGTAAGCAATAATGTTATAAGTTATTTTATTTTAATTAATGCATTACCGTGATTTAAGGCTTTACTATAATTTCTCCTTTCCGTAGTCCCCACCGAAACGCAAATTAGGTTTTTTTTTTTGCGTTTCCGTAGACTGCATTACTTGCATTTGAATTTAACTTTTTGTTACGTTAGTTTAAATTCCCTCAAGTAGCGGCCCACCAGCGGCCGAGCGGTAAAGACGCTGAACACTGGTAGTTCGGTCTGAGGTTCGAAACCCGCGAACGTGCTGGCTGCACGGGCGTTTTCGTGGTTTTCCCCATGTGTAACGTGTATACGAGCCAGTTTCCCTTAGAAAGTCCTCCACGAAGGCATCTCTCCCCTTAGGCAGATAGCCCTCGTGTACTTTGCCATAATTGAATAACCTAACCTAACTCTCAAGTAGCGGAGGTTCATCTGTCGTACAAGCTGCGCCCTTTTGTTCATTTAAGACCTAAACGAAAAAGGATATTTTAATCTTCTTTAAATTTTATGACTTGTTTCAGACTCACCGATAACTTGCTTCCAGTCTAGAAACGTCTGAAGGACATTAATAAAAGCTTCTAAATACAGTAGAACCCTAAAAGTTGCTCCAAACGCAAGTATTTACGTACTTAACCATTTTTTATTTAATCTACCAACCGCTTTCGCAACTAGTCACCTAAATTAGTTATTATGAAAAATAAAAACAATATATGATTTTAATGAGTCTTAATTTCATAAAAATATTTAATATTTCTGATTAGACATCTCATGCTTTAAATGTATTTTCATTTAAATAAATCAGACTAAAAGGTAGAAAAAATATTTTTAAAAATTCCTTTTATTGCTTTTAAATCCTTTAATTTGTTATACTGCTGAACACAAATTAAATCTAAATGTTAAATATCTTAAGCTTTACTGAATGCAACGCGCTATGACGTGAAAGATAAAAGTACTTTAGTTCAGGCAGTGGCAGTACATTACTTTTAAAGAGCCGAGTTTGTTGATTAATTTTGAAACATAAGTATCTAACATTTTGTTGAATGGCAACAGCCTGGAGCAAAAAATGTGTTATTTTGAGCAGTGTTGCCACTGCTCGCTTTTAAATCATGGAGTTTATTAATCAAAATGTCTTTAAATTCGTACGAAATGTGAAATAAATAAAAAAAAATCCCAAATTCAAAATGTTTGCTTAGAGGTGCACATGTTCGGGCGAAGGACTACGCGTGTTCAAAATTTGGCAGCTTTAGGTGCTGCCTTTTTTCGCATTCCGAAGAATATACACGCATACATACATACAAATTCTACATTATTTAAACAGTAGAGATAATGTAAATCTGAAAGGATTATAAAAATTAACTATGTACAAAAATTTGTCGCAAAATATAATTTTATTCCGGCATACCATGAAAAGCTCTTGTATAAAGTTATTAGAGGATTCCGAAAACAGCAATTACCATAATAGTTCTTCATCAACATCACCTACCTCAATCATCAACGTATACTTTTATAAAATAGCAAAATGATGAGGTACTTAGAAACCATTACTTTCAAAATATTCTATCCTGATATTCATCTCTGATTTTCTTCAAGAAATCCCCATTTGCCTTTATTACATATATTATATGTATAAATAGAGGGTTTATAAAGATAGACTCACGTATAAGGTATATAATATGAACACAAGCTCACGTATATCTCTGTATTATGTGTATGTAGAGGGTACGATTGAATGAATTATTGAAAGAATGTCTATTCTGAAAACACAAAAATATCTCCATGATCACGGGGAGATGAGGTAGAAAAATTCATATCAAATATTTGCAAGATCCCATATATTATGTACGACATATGAAGAGGAACATTGTACTAAAATCGAGACTATATCTCCCAATCCAGAAGTCCGGTCTCTTTATTTTAGTAGTTTTCTAATATGATAAGGATAATAAATAATGTAATAAAGTTAATAATAAATAACTCATAAAATTTTATACAGTATACTTGTGAGGTGCTACAGATTTATCACAATACAAAGCAAGATTTCATAAATCCTGCATATGCCACCATATGCCACCATTGCTATAACTATGTGGAGTAGGGGCCGAAGTTTAGAATTATATAAACGTGCAATATATTTATTTATTAACGGCTTCACAAAAAAGTGCATGTTCGATTATCATCTGTAATCTTTCAAAAATTTCTTTGGAACAAATTTTTTTATAGAAGTACTTGCAAGCTTATTCTTTTTTAAATGTTCTTCTTAAAAGACTGTTATCAAAATGTTATTTCAAAATAGATCTACGTCATATAAATATCTCCTACAAAGGAACCTAGTATTTGAAAAGTTGTCTAATCTTTAAAGCCCTCCTCGAAGTCATCCCTCTCCTTAGGCAGATAGATATCCCTCGTATGCTTTCCATTAATCAATTAACCTAATCTTAATTGTTAATGCACTTTAAATGCGTTTAGCAAAGCTCCTTAAGTGTTGAATGAAATTTGCATTTGAAATGGTGTTAGGTGTTAAAAGCTTTGATGAAACTGTTTTCCTCATGTAGAGTCATTAGGATTTTTTGAAGCAGGAGATGTGCAAAATGCGCAATGCTCTCGCTGGGACTCGAACCTGGACTTCTCGAATATGCGCTGAGGGTGCTACCGTTACACCACAAAGGCATGCAGAAAGGAGGGAGAAAATACCTTATGTGCTCCCCCTTTTAAAGGGCGACTGAGAATTAGCGGACCCAATCGCCAAATCCTGGTGGTGAAAAATCATCATCCACCATCGTTTAGTTCGGGCATCACTATAGAGTCATTAGGATTTTTTGGAAACAGGAGGCTTGAAAAATGTGCAAAGCCCTCGTCGGGACTTGAATCTGGACCTCTCGAGTACGCGCCGAGTCTGTTACTCTTACGTCACAATGGCATGCTGGAAGGAGGGAGAAAATACTTTATACTCATTTCTAATTATTTGGTCAACTGAGTGTAGAGTTAACTAGAAATCTTTAATATCTTATCTCAAAGGGAAACTAACGCCAATGATGTATGTTGAACTCTACTTGTAATTATCACAGAGGATTTCGATTTAGTTTTCTTCCTTTCGGAATGAGTGGATATAGTGAAAGAGTAACAGTAAGTATTTATCATCGAACTGCAATGCATTTGCTCCGCAAAGAGATGTCTTTAACGTGAAACGTGTGGACTTTTGTTGGCAAAAAACATTTTGATATAGTTTGTAACAAAAGCAGTTTATTCTCTTTCTGAAGATATGTAAATATCCCTTAAATATTTATGTATTTAACTATGCGTGCTTATACTTCTGTCAACTGTTACGATGTGACATTTCATTTAAAGTGAATAGCAAATAAAATTATGTTGAATCTTTACTTTATGCCTCCTTTCATCACTTATTCAGCGCAAAAGGTTTATGCTGATTTTACGGAATCGTAACTGGCATGATTTAGAGTAGAGACTTGGCTGTGGCCGCTTATGCTGCTTGGTTATAGAAAGAAAGCCACCAATCAGAACAGACATGAACACCTGATATTGATACAGTTAAAGCAAGCGTTGTAAATTAGTTCAGCTTTGTCTGTCCGAGCCAGTAAGTTGGAACTTCTCGCACATTCACTAATTGATATTAAGTTCGAGCGAGTTACTGTTTTCGAGAAGTCTAATTTTGTGGTGTATTATTTTAAGTTAAACACATCAGCGGCGAGAAAATAAAATTTTTAAGTTGACTTTTATATTTTTTTGTTGCATTTTCTGTTTGCAATCAAAATTTAGCAAAGAAAATATCTCACCAACACACAGAGGTAACTTCTAAGGGCGAGCAGAGCAGAAGTAATTAATTAGGTAGGTAAGTATCCTTACTCATTATCGTGAAAACAAAAAGAAACAAATCAAAAAAACAGCAAAAAGGTAGTGTAATTAGTTATGAAACTGTTGAAAGTTAAACATTTGCACTGAGTGAAGTCTACATTTTTGGTGTAGCTGATTGTGTGAATCAAATAACGGAGATGGAACAAAGAGCAAATGACGCTGCGATGTCGCAAAGAAATGTGTTGGCCGCAGCAAGGTTTAATCTTAGGCTAGGAAGTGAAAAAGAAGTATTTGGACGGTTGAAAGATCTGTTTTCGAAGGTTTAGGCCGGTTGAAAGATCCGTTTAGAGGCGACGGTAAACCAAATTTTCGATAGAACAGGTTCAATGTTACATGTTTTGGAAGAGTTACAGACGCATTTTGTGCTGCAGGAAGTTCAAGTGCAAGAAGTGCCGAAGTGCAGGAAGCTGAAGCGAAGTCGGTTTTAAAGGGTTAGAACTTGAAGTCTGGAGCAAGGTACGATACCTGTGTACTGTGTACTGCTTCCATTAGGCTTTTTTTTTTAAATCTCTATTTTTGCTTATTCCAAAGTGGAATAATCACTAGAATGATTAATCTACCAGCACGTTTTCCATAAATGCCCGAATGATGTATTTGAAAAACTGCCTAAAGATAATTCAGTTATATGTATTAAATTTATTTGTATTTTATGATAATTACTACTGAAGGCTCCTAAATTTTGTCATTTATTAACTTCACTTCTTATCGTTGTTTTAGATCGTGGGTTTTCTAGCAAAAATGTCTACTATTATGTCTGTAACAATGCATTTGTATCTATCTATGGGGAAAACTTATTTCTATATTCTCGTGTTTATATTTGTATCTTTTCTTCGTATTCAATATATATCTTCTGTCGTCATTTTTCTTATATTTTTAAAAATAAAAATTTAATAAAGCTTAAATAAGGATGCTTAAAAATGTAAAAATGACGAATTATTTTTTTTAAAATATTAAAAGTTACAGCTATTCTAAAAATTGCAGCTACACTACAGTTTTTCTAGATAAATAAGTTTTTCAAACCAAAACTGGAAATAAATGAAACATTTTAAACAAAAAGTTTCAACCATTTGATTACAGAAACTGAGAGCAAAGGAGACTCTATTCTATCGAATCATATGCATATCGAATGGTCAGTTGCACGAAAATTAGCCCCCACAATAGCCGCCGGCAACATACTAGCGACACCAATAAGAAGTTTGTTTGAAGGTATTTTGACGCATTATTCAGATGATATTTTTCGTCTGTTTTATGTTATTGTATACCTGTGTCGTTTATAAATATTCAATGTTATTGTTGTCTGGAGATTAGGCTATAGATTGTTTAGTTGCCTATTAAGTGGTAAAATAGCCATATTTTTACGTTATAGCTGGTTGGTTGGTTTATGTGATTATGCAAAATATCGAGGGCTATCTGCTTAAGGGGAAGGATGCCTTCGTGGATGACTTTCTAAGGGAAAATGCCTCGTATACACGTTTACACATAGGGAGAACCACGAAAACGCCCATGCAACCCGCTCGTTCGCGGAATTCGAACCTCGGACCGAACTACGAGTGTTCAGCGACATTACCGCTCGGCCACTGTTGGGTGTAATTTTACGTTACGTACCTTTGCTATAAAATTTCTGTCTCATGCGAGCTTACAACAGTATCTTCGATGTTTTTCTTCTCTGTACCTGAATGAAAAATGTTGATCATGATACTGAGGGTAAAATACCAACAAACTTTCCGACTCCATTTCCGATTGTGCAGCTATTTAGTTCGATTTAATCAATTTATTTCAGAAGCTTCGAGGCTTAAATTTATGGGTCTTAGGAAGGTGTAAACGCATGCCTACATTCCGTAATTTGACATTATTGCCTTATTCTGCAATAAAGATTTTTTTCCTGTTTATGTCACCGCTGTAACCCATCTTTCAAATGATATTAGGGTGATATTTCTATATAAAT
This sequence comes from Stegodyphus mimosarum, assembly GCA_000611955.2. NCBI lineage: Eukaryota > Metazoa > Arthropoda > Arachnida > Araneae > Eresidae > Stegodyphus > Stegodyphus mimosarum. The sequence goes on from KK113457.1 coordinate 1,562,759, forward strand.
GAGCCTACCTGTTCCTGTATATGTTTCTTCAGCAAGATTTGCCGCATTTGGTTTTTGAACCAACTTGAATTTTTTCATTATATTGTATTTCGCAACTGCACTGAGAATTTGTTTTTCTCCTAATCCATTTTTTGATTTTATTTAACCCTTTCCTTCTGTACCTTATATTTTCAGGATACAAGCAGGGATTTTCGGCTCAAAGGGAAAGATTTGTGTTTCTTTAACAGCCTTAAAACCTAGCATTAAGATAAGCTATGGCACAACAATAAATTGCCTAAATAAATTTCTAATTAAAAACTTTAACGAATGGTTCACCGAATCAAAAATATTTTAAGAAGAGTTACAAATGGGCTAAATTCATACCACCGCTTAGAATTCAATTTCTTACATCAATACTTCGTTCTGAAATCTCATTTTAACATATTTAATGTCCATTTTATGTATTCCAAGCGGAATACTTTTACAGATATTATAGTCTTTCTCAAATCTTAATAATACTTTAATGATCTAAATTTTTTATGGTGTGTTTGTGGGGGGGG
>KK113457.1:1565762-1591580 GCA_000611955.2 Stegodyphus mimosarum
ATATATATATATATATATATATATATAAAGAAAAAAAAAACAGCCGCAAGCTCCAGAAAAACTTGCGTGGTCATCATAATGCTCACTTACTCTGCAGTCTTAAAAGCTTATTTATTCTACAGTCTGAGGTATTTAAGAGTCGAATAAAAATTAAAGATCTACTACGAGTATAATTAAAGACATAAGCATGTATGTTTCGTTTATTGTTTCCAACAGGTAATTGGGCTCTGTGTTAATTTTTATATGCAAGAAAATATGTCTGATTGGAGTGCTCATATTGTTCCAATAATTTAGACACCCCATTGAAAAGAGTAGCCATCACATTTCGAGATTAGAGTCTCACTCACGGATCAGTATGAGCGCTGAACATTAGCATTGCGATCCGGTTCCAGTCCTGGAGAACGCTCTGACTGCATGGGTGTTTTGTTGATTTTTCACAAGTGTAACGTGAATACAAACCAGTTGTTTCTTAGAAAGTCCTCCACAAAGGCTTCCCTCTCCTTTCGAGATCGTCTAAACATACAATGAATTTTTTAAAAGTTTCGATAAATCCATTCATCTTCAAACGAAATCATTCCCCTTGTAAACTATATATTTACAGACAATATTCAGAATCATATGTTAAAGAACGATGTAATTGAAAATACATTTACGATTTAATAAAAATATTAATTCGACAAATTACGGTTTAAAATGGCGTCATAAATGAAAACTTCTAATTTCGATTAATCGATGATTTATCAAATCAATGAAACAAAATATTGCTTACATTCACAGTACAGATAATAATGACAGAAATATATTGAAATAATACATGAAAAGTTGGCTGAAAAGAATATAAGAGTGTACCATATCTGATATATTTACATAAGAGCACACTTTCTTTTTCATTCCTTTGCTCTGAATTGTTTTTTCAAAACTGTCAAATTTAACTTATTAATAAGCTTTATAAGCTTCTCGTATTTTACGAACATATTTCGTAATTACAGCATTTCCATAATTTTTTAGCCCATCAGTTGGACACTTATTGGTAAGCATTTGTCAGGGGTGACCGAACCCGCAGTTTTTCACTTCACAGTTTAATCGTTTCATCTCCAAAAACGTTGTCCAGAGTTCACACTGAGGGGCGACCGATATTACAACCGCGAAGAAGAGGAACGGAAACAACAAAACTGCAGCCAAGCCTTACACACTGGTCAAACCGTGGCCTTCGAGGCCGTGTTCTCGAAGGCCACGGTCAAACTGATACGCTTTGCTCCGAAGAAGTAGTCAGTCTCTTCTAAGCACTCTAATGGCCAGGACGGCAGTCTCATAAAATTGCATGTTTTATTAAAGAAAACAACTGTATATTATATTCTCTAGTTAATGCTCTAAATTCCAAACCTTATGCCTAACAGCGGCCGAGCAGTAAAGTCTCTGAACTCTGGTAGTTTGGTTCAAGGTTCGAATCCTGCGAATGGGCTGGGTGCATGGGCGTTTCCGTGGTTTACCCCGGATGTAACGTGTATATGAGCCATTTCCCTCCACGAAGGAATCACTCCTCTTAGGTAGGTAGCTCTCGAGTGCTTTGCCATAACTAAATTAAATCAAACGAAACCAACCGCCAAAGTTTTAGTGAAGAATATCCCGGGAGACGAATCCTAGGTTTCTTACTCTTCTTTTCCTACCCACCAAACATCTCAAGAAGATCTTGCTAATATTTTAAGTGTCCCCCATGCTGCACAGACGCTACACACTAACAAATAACCCTGCCTTCTCCAGGATTCGAACCTAGGTGCATTGGTTATCGATGCTGGCTATGGCAGCCAGCATCGATAACCAGTGCACCTACACCGACTAAGGCGGGAAAATCCGATCTTGCGTTTCCCCATTTCACGTAATAATTGCAAAATCTGTGAAATTGCTTACTTTAATGTATTATAAATTGTTCTGCATTTTGGTTCTTTGACTAACAAAATTTCTTGCTTCAAATCTATTTCTTTTTTTCTTTCTTTTTTTTTTCCAGTTTTGTTTTCAATACCATAGTTCTTCATATGATTCTAGATTTTCTTTCGAAATTTAGTTGCAGTATTTCAGTACATTAGCACCCTGAAAATAACCTAGACCAAACAGTCCTACCTTCTTTATGCTCCTAAAGAAATTTCCTACTTTTTTTACAAAAACTTGTCGGATAACAAACAACCTTTTCAGTTCCACATCTGAACGTTTCTTTACTGATGTTTCTTAATTTCCTTCTAATCTAATAACGCTTTATTCGCTATTTCTCTATTCCTCCTTCCGAAATATCTGATACTTAATTCTTTTATTTCCATGAGTAACGTGGCTGAAAAGCAAATGTTTAGCTTTTGAAGAGAAGACGAAATTCTCAAAGGAATTTCTGCGATAATGGTGCTTTAACGAAACATTGATATCGGTAACTCTTTCGATGGTAACTGTCTCGAAGAAAACTGTCATGAAAATGAAATAACCGAGACATCACCAAATTTTTGCACTGCATTAGAATCATTAGTAATAACATAGCGGGCATGAAATCCCGGAAAGTGTTTCGTAAAAACATTCCTAGCATAGAACTCTTTGTCTTAGAAATGTGTAAGACATATCACAGACAATCAGCGGTAATGTTATACTATAAAAGTCAAACTTAATTGTTTTGTGCATTAATTGAAATTCGTGACACAAAAAATGCATATCAAATGTATATAAAAAGTTTTATTAAGACTCATTATGCAATAATACTAATGAAAATGGAGTAAGAATAAATGTAGTTGTCTTAGTGACTTATTTCGGTTTTTTATGTCCTCCTGAAAGTAAACAATGAAATAAATTTCTAACATTTCATTTTGCATTCTAAACATATTTCCTTGAAATACATTTTCCATTTGTTATTTTTCCACAGTTACCGTTTAGTTCCAAAGAAATTCTTGAAATTGAGCTTTCACGGTATATGGAAATGTCTCCTTATTTAAATGTAATTCTAAATTAAAGAAATATATTTTTGGATTCCATGTTTCTTTTCTAAACTCTCGGAATAGTAAAAGCCTACTGAAGATACGACGATAAAGCATTTAAATAATAATAATAATAATAATAAAACTATAACTTATTAAAGCAACTTCGCCAAAGAGGAGTAACTGAAGTCCGTCATGCAATGGGGGTAAGGAAGAATTACAAGCTATTTCTCCCACCTTGTTAGCATGCCTTCGTGGTGTAGTTGGTAGCATATTCGGCGCGTATTCGAGAGGTCAGTGGTTCGAGTCCCGGCGAGGGCATTGCTCATTTCTTCAGCTTCCTGACATCTAAGATGCCTAATGTCTCTCCAGAATCACAGGGAAAAAGCAAATATAAAAGAGTAAAGTGTAGTTTTTGTGTTTCGGCTAATTGAAATACACTTTTTAACATTATCATCAATTATCACTTCATCACACTTCATCATATATCGTCTCTCTATAACATTAAAATTTTATTTCTTTTGATAATAATTTTTTTTTCGAACAACAGCATTATTATTTCTCCAGATTTATTACATACAATTAAGACAAATTACAGAACAGAGAAAATTTCTACTTCAAATGTTATATTTAATATCAGATCATTACTTTACTATTGCAGAAATTGAAACATATATTTAAGTTATTTTTAATGCGTGAGTTTATAAAAGAAGAGTTTATAATTTCTGTCAATACTTTTTTTCTTAATGTTTTCTTTGCAACTTAAATCATCAGTTTTGTCCTCCAGTAGTGTTTTAATGAGTTTACACATATTAAAAAAAAACCTGCTTTGAGTATAAAAGAAGGTGGGAATACACTTGTTTCAATATACGTACAAAAGAGGCCAATAGATTTTAAAATATATTTTCACGATGTCATTCAAAATCGAGCTTCAGTACATCGAGAGACAACTTGCTTACAGATGGAAGCATATTTATAAGCTACATAGCATAGAGTAAAAACAAATGAATGCCCTTCTTGTTTGATATAATTAATCGCTTTTTGTTTAAGTGAGTGACGGCATCTGTATTACTCTAACTAAGGTACAATTTTCGACCTCTTCACAGCTTCATTCTGAAAAGTCCGCTTCAAGGCCTGTCAGAGTATCAGGGGCAGTTAAAGTTATTTCAGCATTTCTTTCTGATTTCTGTTCGTGGTAATTGATGTACACGAACAAGCACAATGACCTTTGTTTACTTCTAGAGAACCTCACAATGACCCGTAAATATTCTTCGCATTTAATGAGATGAACTGCATATTCCTTCTAAACATTTTAACTGCTTTTCTGACAAATAACCTTCTTTCTTTATGTTTTTTTTGACACTTTTAAGTCATACGCAGTAAACTTTGAATGCCTTAAGTATTTGCTTAGTAAAATCGTCCAAATAATAAATACATTAGTTCTGGCAATACCCCCACATAAAGACTTATTTACAGTTTCATCTCCCTCAAGCAAGATAAAAATCGGCTTTTTTTATTTATCTATTTTTGGTTCACGCCTAATTCATCTTATTTAACATGAAATTAATTTTATCTAGTTTGTTAAGAATATTCTCATAACTTTATTAATATTAATCAGTCAATTTATTATTATGTTAACTGTGCTCTTTTCTTGTAACCTGTATTACTTATTTCAAAAATGTATTTGATATTTTTTTTTGAAACCTAGTATTTCTTTTTTAATTTGTATTTTTTTAACCATTTTTCGTCTTTTCTTTTATCGCAGTTGCTTACTTTCTCTAGGTAATGCTACTGATATGCTTTTAATTTATGTATGAAGGAATACGGTTAAAGTTTCTATTGATAGGTTACGACGCAAACAATAAAATGGCTATTAAAATCGCTGAAACAACCTTGTGTTGGGCGTACATTTATTAAAACACTCAATCGATTTCGAGGGCAGCTACAAGTCCCTCCTCATCAGAAGAACGAAATTTCTAGAAATCTTTTCTTGATTGTCACATTGGCGTGTTTTTCTTCTATTCTAATAAAATGGCTGTTGAGTAGAAAGAAAAACCTTTTTTAAAGAACTTTCTAAAATAAATATTCTAGCTTAAATAATTTTCATATATATGGTATTTCGTGTTTTATCTTCAATAATTTGTACTAGATATAATGCAATATATAGTTTCTAAATCTTCAAGTTCTGTTACGTTCTCCTATTGAAGGCTTCTTTGAGTACATTTGCAGCGACACAAACATGTTCTATTTTGACATTCATCATCAAATATAATTTAATATAGTGCATTCCTCCTTGGCTTTGATGGTAAATCGTGTCTAAAGGGGCGTTTCGCGAAAAGGCTCAAGCTATTTGATAAAGACTGATAAACAATTTTCGCAGCAGCTTAACAGACTACACATACGTAAGATAACTCCTTAGATATGATTTTATTTCGGTAAATTACGCGGACATCGGCGATTTAGTCTATTCAAGTGATTTTTTTCAAAGTATTAGAAACATTCACTTCGATATTCATGCATTTTCTGTGCACGTAAAAATAGATGTCAATTAGACTTACGTAGTTACCATTTTTCTTCCTCGTGGGTAAAAATAACTTTTTACAGCCAAATAATTATAAAATAAACTTATTGAATATATGAGAATATATGAGACATAATTTTGCAAAAGCATTCGAGTAAAATATAATGCAACGAATAAATTAGGTCTATAGTCAGTTCATAAATATATATAGCATATAGTCAATTGCATAAATCAATTGCATAATATCATATAGTAAATTGCATAAATCAATTACATAATATCATATAGTCAATTCAAACACTTTTACGTGGTAGACTAGTTAAAAGCAAACTAAAAATACACGCTATTAATCCATTAAATTAATCTAGTATTAATCTAGAAATGATATTAGTCCAGTAAAGAATTTTTCACAAACCTATTAAAGTAAAGCATGGGTTCCGAAAGTTTTTTTTTCTTTGGTCACGCCTCCCTACTACCAAAAATGAAACTTCCCGTGCTTCTCTTCCCTAATAATAAAATTATCTACCTATAAGGATAGAAAGGACAAAAAATGTAATTCATAAAGTTTTTGTTATAGAAATTTGCTGTTTCAGACACTAAGGGAAAAAAAAACGGGTAAATCAACGAGAAGGATATGCCTGCATATTTTTGACAAGATATTCAATTTTTGGTTGAATGGAAGAAGTGAGCGACGTAAATCATTAGCAATACCGAATTTGATTCTATACATCGTTTTTATTGCCACAACTGCTGAAAAAAATGTTGTTTCGCTCAAAAAAGTGCTTGAAAAAGATAAGTACAGCTGTAGTGCTTGCTCTGGTATACTGGAATAAACTCTGAGTTATTTTGCGCAAAATAATGGCTTATCCATCTTCTCAAAATCATATTTGGCTGCTGAATCATCTTCCACAGCTTGCTGTTGTAGTACACAGTCCAGTCACATGTAGTACACAGTCCAGTCAGCAGCTGGACGTCCACTGAGTGGCGACAGGTTGCGTTTTCGGATGAATCGCGTTTTATGCTCCATCGGACAGATGGACGTTGGCGTATAAGGCGTGAAACCTCTGAAAGGAACCACCCTGCAACCATTGCCGGAACGGTCCAAGCTGGAGGCGGGAGCATTATGGTCTGGGGAATGTTTTCCTGGCATTCTCTAGGTTCACTGATCATTGTGGAAGGCACAATGGATCAATACAAGTACGCATCTGTCCTTGCGGACCATGTTCACCCCTACATGCGCATTGTTTTTCCTCAGGATGATGGCATCTTCCAGCAGGACAATGCGAGGTGCCATACAGCTGCCAGTGTACGTGCGTGGTTCGAAGAGCACCAGGATGAGTTTACCGTCCTCCCCTGGCCAGCAAACTCACCTGACTTAAACCCAATCGAGCATCTGTGGGACCATCTCGATCGAGTTGTTCGCGCCATGGATCCTCAACCGCGTAATCTAGCGCAGCTGGCCACGGCATTAGAGTCGGCATGGCTCAACATCCCAGAGAACACCTTCAGGGACCTATGTGACTCTCTTCCTGCACGTCTTGCAGCAGTCCGCTCTGCGAAAGGTGGTTATTCTGGCTTTTGACAGATGGTCACATTAATGTGACTGGACTGTGTATTTCTAGTAGCACATCTATGTCAAAGTGGAAAGAATCCTTTGTCATTCTGTAAATATTTTTATCACACGAGTTAAGGATGTAATATTTGAATTCATCAGTCAGGTGCTGAAAACGATTTGGTATTTTATTGTTAGTATCAGTGTCCTTAAAAACCTCCTTAAAGCACCCTTCTTCCAGGATTTCAAATAATTTGGGAAAGCAGGAATTTTTGGAATTTGGGAAAGCAGGCTGAAGTTTTACATTCCTGAAGTTGCAACTTATCAGCATACTCTGTGATGTCATCCCAATGATAAATTGTGTTCGAATCTCCACCTTATAATTTCAAGTTCAATGAGTTCAAAGATAAATAATCTGATGAATAAGCCAATACAACTCCAACACTTGGCTTTCCGAATTTCACATACAATTCATTCTATTTCACTTTGAATTTCCAAAAAATGAATCGCTTCATCTCGAAACTCAAATAATCTCGCTAACGTGTTTGCTTTTGAGAGCCAGTGTACTTCCGTATGAAATAACATTGTTTTTATGATCTGTTTCCAAATTTTCACAAAAGGCCGTAAAAAAGCGAGCATTTAAAGCAATCTTTTGATTGAAAATTTCGATGCATAATTTTAAGTCATCGTTGAGTTCGTTTGAGAGTTTCTTAGCTACTAAGGCTTGATGGTATATAACACAGTAATTAGCTGTAACATAGGGAATTTTTTCTCTGGCCATCTGTACGAATCCTAATCGAGACTCAAATTGCTTTTGAAGTAATCATTAACTCTATAGAAAATAGCATCTCGCTTTTAATTATTTCATTTTATATGAACCGAGCGAACACTAACAGTTGACAACATTTTGCAGCATCTGCACTCTCGTCCAACTGTACTGAGAAAAAATTTGATTCTTTCACTGCCTGCACTAACTGTTTTTTTATGTCTTCGGCCATATCATCAATGCGACATTTCACAGTGTTGTCAGAAAGCGGTATTTGTGAAAGCTTTTGTTTACGTTTTAGTCCAAGAACAATACCAGCTGTTTTCAACAGGCAAGGCTTAAGAAGTGTTTCTTCGATAATATGACTTTTCTTAGCCTTTGCGATGTGTATGGATAACTCATACGAAGCTCCGAGCTCTTTTGCAGAGGGCTGAGAAAAGAATCAGTATTATCTAATATCAGACGTTTCAAATTTTCACGTTTTCCGGCAAAAACCGCCTTCGTCTTGTCTTTTAACGAGCTATGTTTTGTCGACAAATGTCGCTCCAGATGAGAAGATCTCATAGCATTACTGCCCAATACTTCGCAATAAATAGCACATTGCGGGCTGGTCGACACTATTTTTTATTTTTTTGGTATAGCAACAAAACCGAATATAATCATCACTGTATTTGCGTTTTTTCGCTGAACTCATGACGAGGAAAAAAAGTAACTTAACAAGTCGACAGTTCATTTCCACATTAAAAGTACTCGTAACTTCTGTATCCAGAATTACACATAACTTTGAACTCCTCACAAACATGACATTCGACTTTCGACACTGGCTCGACTACTGTTTCGTACACTCACAAAGCGTATTAAGGGTGAATCTGTTTCGATAGCTATTCGCCGGTTCGCATGCGTAAAAAAGTATTAAAGCCGGGGATGGATAGCCCCTGTAAAGGGAACTTGGAGCATATTTTTTCCTCTGCGGTCTGATGTAGCCACTCCTGCTTTCACAAAGCTTTCGTTCTTAGCGTACACATTTTTTTGTCCCAACTAAGACATAAGCGCAGCACGGAAAGGTGAGGCGGGGGATGTGGTGGGTAGAAGCGGCGAAGTACTGCTCACCTGGCCCTCGCCTCCTTTTTTTTTGGGGGGGGGCGCCTCTGTCTTTGAAAATAAATTAATTAGTTATTAAAACCTTTAATTAGCTTTAAATTAATTAATTTCCATTGATATTTTGAAAGGTATTTTTTTCCTCATCGTTTAATGTTATCATTCGTTTAAATACTCGTGGGCAAACGAGATCACATTAAGCGGCGCCTACTGCACAACAATTTTAAAAATCCTCTATTTCCTACTTAAACACACCCCTGTTTGGCGAAATTTTCATAATGACCATTATTGTACCTTAAATGTGGCATAGACAATGTTCAATCAGACAACGCTTTTGCTTGAGTTCTCAGCAGCGATAATAACAGGCTGTTTTAAGTCAGGTTATACACATAAACCTAGTACAGGGATTTCCAATGGAGTCAGAATCTCCCCCCCCCTGGGGGGGGAGATGAAATTTTAAAAGGAGTCACTAATAATCAAGATTCGATTTGGGGTCGATAATCAAATGTGCACCGCCAATTGATTGGCATAATCAAGATCCCATTGATTACAAAAGTACATGGGTACGCAAAGTTGTGGAATTTTTAAAATCATATGAGAGAAATATCATAAAATACAGGTTGTTACCAAATCAAATTATTGACTTTTCTCTCTTCTTACCAAGAGGAAGCAAGTTTTAGTCAAGCCAATAATTTACTGTGGAAAACAAGAAACAGACTTTTTGAAAAAAATGAAATTTTTTTGAAACAAAATTTTGAACGAGGGGATTTAAGAATCTAATTAAGCAATTTAATGATTAATTTTAAAAAAATTGCATCAATACGTCAAACGCAGCAATCTCATTAATTAAAATCGAACTTTTGTGGAATATGTGAATCTTGTTTATATTCGTATATTAAACATATTACTAATATAAAAATAATAAAATATAAATAACCATTTTTTCAAAATGTTTGCTCATATTCTTAGTCTAGTTGTTACCTTTAAGTTATTGATGTGCATTTATTTGTATTATGATTATGTTGTATGCTCTCTATTAAGGTAAAGGCATATTACGGTAAAGTCAGGATGTTTATGAACAGAAATATGGGGAAGGCATTATTGCTTTAAGGGGAATAAAGGATTTTTCAGGGGTAATGACGTTGTATTCATGTTTGGGGGGGGAACCCTTAAACTTTCACTCAGCCAAGTCTTTCCGCTAGGAGTATGACTTCGAATTAAACTTTCAGCGTTCGGTGTTTTAACCATTTAACCTGATTGTGGTTAACTACATACCCTTCTCCTATGATAGGAACGAAACAGACATCAAGAGCTCAGACCGTTGCAATCACATATTTTTAATTCATTAAAAAAGGTTTCAAGAGTTTGAACAATAAAAACATATGACCTTGTCCAATAATGAAATTAATAGTTGTGGAAGACTTTAAGAAATCTCAAAACACTGAAATACGGACGTTAGAAGGGAAAAGGGACAAAAAAGGACGTAATGAGACAGAGAAGATATTTATCTCTTCTAGACGTCTCTAGACGTCTTCTAGACGTTCTAGACAGTAGTCTGAATAATCAGTTACGTAAAATACTATGTGATATTGTGTAAATAAAAAATCCATCCTTTACCCCAAAAATACCAACTTATTTCCTAGTCGGGCTTCGTTATACTAGCTTTTAATTGAAGAAGACGCGGGATTTCAAATCGTTGTCATAAAATAGTTTTAAAGCTATTTGGCATATTACCATTTGTTACCTTTATATTATTATCTTTGACTGAGAACCATTATCACAAGTGAAAGTAAAATATTGAATATGATTTTGCTGCAAGAATTCCGCAGAAAAATTGAAACGTTTATGTTAGGAATATTTTCAGAAATGAAAAATTAAATGACCAGTTTGAGTTTTTGCTAAGCAAACTTCTTTTATAAGAAATTTAGAGGTTTATGTTTTCTCAAAATTTTTCAGCGGAAGGGCGTGCGCGTGACTTGATTTCTGATCTGTGGCTTTCCAATTAAAACTTCTCGTCCAAACACCCTCTTACAGATAAGCTATTCAGAAAGATATTAAAACATTTATAAAACGAACAAGGAGAGAAATCTCTTCAGTCTCTAAATCTACTAGAGATGTTTTCTTGACTCTAGACTTGAGGATTTCATTACAGGACAGTGGGGAATTTCTCTTTCAGGAAAAGGATGTTTGATAAATTAGAGCATTTCACTGAAGGAAAAATATTCGCTTATATTTTGGTCAAATACTTTTAAGTCACAAGAGCAGATTCATGAAGCTGAAGTTCACTTACGAGCAACAAAAATGCCTGAGATGAAACATATTATCGTTTTCCATACATAAGTTATAAGATATTTCTCCTACCTTCTTAGCATGCATTCGTGGTGTAATGGTCAGCACGCTGTGCGCGTATTCGAGAGGTGCATGGTTCGAGTCCCGGAGAGGGCTTTGCTCATTTTTCGTGTCTCCTGCTTCGAAATAACCTAATGTTTCTGCAAAGTAAACTTTTGTATAATTTGAATTTTTATAATTTTTAATTTCTTTGATTTTACTAAACGCTATGAAGGTTTCTGTATGTTTGCTCAGAAGATTTATATCCAGCTCATTCAGATGCACAGGAAATGTCTACAACAAAGGTAATTTGCGCAGCTTTTGCTCATTGTCTCTTTTTATACTAATACATGGAATTAGGGTGGAAAACTTCAAGTTTTTCTATCTTAATTCTTAAAACGAGCAAGTTAGTTTTCTAGCAAATGCCATCTTGCAGTGGAATGATAATTAAGTTTAGGGATTCAATCCATTTATAGGAAAGTATTCGATAGACTGAAACTGTGTACTTTTGATTTCATCAAATTAAAAACTTCATTATATGCATCAACAACATTTTTATACACTTCCACATTTTTGGATAACTACAGTCTCCGTGTGTTGATTCCAGTCAAAAAACATTTGCTCAATGAGGAGACTTTTTATTCTGGGAAATAATACCAGTATCATTTGTCTATCACTTCGTCTGTGAAATGTTAATGTTTTTCATCATGAGCAGTTATAAAATCAGTGAATATGAGTGTAAAGAGTATCAAAATATTGTAAGCTTTTTGCAGAGCATAGTGTCTTCTGTTGTACAGAAAGTGAAACTACTGTACATAAAAAAGTAATTGTTTCATAACAAAAGTAATTTCAAGTATTTTCATATTTTTGAAATTTAAATCTCATCCCGTTTTAAATCAATGTAATTTGGGGACTTTTATTGATGGTTCGTTGCCTCGTATCATAATCAAGCATGCTGAAACATAGGATTATTAGATAAAGGACAAGCTCCAGCACTGTTTTAATTTGTCAGCGGTTGTTTTTGATACTACGTTTTGGCTGAGTAAAAACAGTAAGTATGGCTAGTTATCAGCGTAGGATTTTATCTTCTTTTTTCCTATTTCTAAGTTGATTTTCAATAATTCATCAAAGGAATATTTTAGTTCAGGGATAAAAAAACAGATGGTTTTAATTACAAAAAATTTATCTCATCTTCCTTTTCCTTCAAAAATTCAAGAGACGCATTTTCCAAATTCCCGTTTGTTTTTCTGATTTTTTCCTTCATGAAAATGTCATTTCGATAACAGCCCGTAGAAAGATTTTTGGACAGAATCTTGTGGCAAATAACACCTAGGAGTGTATGTTTTCAACTGCATTTTATATTAGGAAATTCTTAGATGGAATCATAAACCATACTGAAATTTCGGGCAATAAGCAGAACGAAACGAAGAAAGATTCAGTAAATGTAAGTACAGCAACGATTTTACAATCATCATATTAATCAGTGACAACATCACTTTATTAACTGAAGTTTTACCTTTTAACAGGTCCTGCTTTCTTAATTAGGTAATTATTAATTTTAACCAATGCATATAAAGAAAAAACAAAGTAAAAGAAACCCTCAAAGGTAGATTTTAGTGTTTGTAACTGACAATCATTGCAAATCCTTCGTCGAGTGAGATACTAAACAAAAATGGAAAGTGATCTTGAATGCGCATCCAAACTGATACTATTCATACATTTTATAGAAAAGCAAGCTTTTACTTTATGATTGCTGCTTTAAAATTAATGTGAGAATAAGATCTATTGTAACGAAAAATGGAAGAAAGTAATGCTTCTCAAAATGGTAAATAAATTTGTCTTGTACAAGGAGAAAATATCATGTAGTCGCCTTGAAAAATGGCCAAGTTAAATTATCTTGTCAATCTGCTAATTCTTCCACCATGAACCTAGCTTACGTAGCTCCTAGAGGTCGTTTATATGCTACTGAGAGTACGCTTATCTCAGTTTGGCGATATCGGGAACCATTGTCTAAGAGCAGCGACCTCCAAACTTTTTTTGTCGCGTACCCCTAAGACGAAAATCATCATAATTTGCACCCCATATAATGTACTGTAATGTACACAGTCCAGTCACATTAATGTGACCATCTGTCAAAAGCCAGAATAACCACCTTTCGCAGAGCGGACTGCTGCGAGACGTGCAGGAAGAGAGTCACATAGGTCCCTGAAGGTGTTCTCTGGGATGTTGAGCCATGCCGACTCTAATGCCGTGGCCAGCTGCGCTAGATTACGCGGTTGAGGATCCATGGCGCGAACAACTCGATCGAGATGGTCCCACAGATGCTCGATTGGGTTTAAGTCAGGTGAGTTTGCTGGCCAGGGGAGGACGGTAAACTCATCCTGGTGCTCTTCGAACCACGCACGTACACTGGCAGCTGTATGGCACCTCGCATTGTCCTGCTGGAAGATGCCATCATCCTGAGGAAAAACAATGCGCATGTAGGGATGAACATGGTCCGCAAGGACAGATGCGTACTTGTATTGATCCATTGTGCCTTCCACAATGATCAGTGAACCTAGAGAATGCCAGGAAAACATTCCCCAGACCATAATGCTCCCGCCTCCAGCTTGGACCGTTCCGGCAATGGTTGCAGGGTGGTTCCTTTCAGAGGTTTCACGCCTTATACGCCAACGTCCATCTGTCCGATGGAGCATAAAACGCGATTCATCCGAAAACGCAACCTGTCGCCACTCAGTGGACGTCCAGCTGCTGTACTGGCGTGCAAATTCTAGCCTTCGCCGTCGATGAACAGCAGTCAGCATAGGTGCACGAACCAGGCGTCTGCTTCGGAGGCCCAGACGCAGCAATGTTCGCTGAATAGTACTTTGGGAGACACTTTTGGTAGCCCCTTGGTTCATTTTGGTGGTCAGTTGCTCAACGGTAGCCCGTCTATCTGCCCGAACGCATCTCCGCAACCGTCGTTCGCCTCTGTCATCTATGGCCCGTGGTGCACCACATTTGCCACGTCGCTGATTTTGGACAGTCCCATTTTGCCATGCACGGTACACTTTTACCACGGCGGCACGCGAACAGTTCACAAACTCAGCCGTTTCGGAAATGCTTCCACCCTTGGCCCGAAAGCCAATGATCATGCCCTTTTGGAAGTCGGATAAATCGCTTCGTTTCTGCATTACGCCAACGATTGAAATGTTTTCCGAAGCCCTCACACACCCTTTATATACGCTCAACTGCACTGTGCTGCCACCTGCCTTCTGTGATTGGTTATTTAACTCTGACATGGAAAGTACGTAGTGGTCACATTAATGTGACTGGACTGTGTAATAACATAATATAATTTAAGATAATGTAATGTGATACGCATGCCATTTAAAGCCAATGCAAATGTGATGTTGAGCTTTCCAAACACTAGTTAAACCAGATACAGAGACCAATGACAGAACTTCGCACTCATGTGATGCCCGATCATGCAGTTGCAAGTGATCGTGAGCCTACTTCTTTAGCATACCCCTGGGTGCATGTGTTCCACTTTGCAGACCATTTGTAAATACATTACGTATTTGTTTGGGAGCAGGAGTTGTGGAAAATGAGCAACGCCTTTGCCGAGAATCGAGCCACGGACCTCTCGGTTACGCGTCGAGCATGCTGACCACTACACCACGAAGGCATGCGAAGAAGGCGGGAGAAATACCTTATAGACTCCCCCCCTCCTTTTAAAAAGCGACTGGGGTTTTGGAGACCCAATCACCAAATCCCGGTGGTGGAGAATCATCATCCACCACCTTTTTAGTTCGGGTGCCAGTGTAAAGACATTAGGTTATTTAGAAGCAGGAGATATGAAAAACGAGCAACGCCTTTGCCGGAAATCGAACCATGGACCTCTCGGTTACGTGTCGAGCGTGCTGACCACTACACCACGAAGGCATGCGAAAAAGGCGGAAGAAATACCTTATACATTGTCTTAGAGCATTAACGGACAAATAGCCCAACAATTTGTTTAGAAAAGAGATATATGATTTTAGATTTTTTTTTAATGCCAGTCTAGTTTTAACCTGCGAATGCATTCTTGTGATCTTTCAGTTTCAACAATTTCAGAAAATAATAGCTATTCTTCCTTACCAAAGAAAGAAAATATTAAGGCGGCGGTTCTCGATCTACGGTGGCACCTCGTTGCACGTGTTTTCAGGCGGAATTTTACACCTTAGCTCCACAATCTGAGACCAGTGACCTAGTTGCAAAGCGCTCTGAAAGCACTGATGGTCACATTTTTGGATCGATAATGTAGCCATCTTTGGAATATCGTATTTAAGAGAATTTAATTAAAGAATGCCTAAAAAATACTTGAGAATCTAATTCTCATATCTGAAACTGAAAATAAAAATTTCTGGAAAATATTTTCATTTTGATTTGTAAATTATGTTTTATGGCTGAAGAAAGCTGAAAAAGAACTTCATTTTGTCTAGCCACAATATCATCGACAAAATTTACAAATACGTATTTCTTGGTTTTAGCTATTCTTTTGTACATATAAAACTGAAAATAATACGCTTGAAAATTTTTAATCTACTTAACTCATCAAATTTTGTCAATTTCAAGAGTCAAGTCCTTCTGAAAAATTCAATATATCACATTCAAAATTTAATGCATGATATTTTAATCAGAATAACTTAAAATTTTTATTGCTTTTTGATGATACGAAAAGTTCACATTCCATATTAATTGTCGGTTAACATAACCTTTAATTATAGTTTGCTCTTTTAAAATAAGCACTTCAAAGCCGTTGCCATCTTACCATTCGCGATCGTGCTCGTGTCGTCATCACCGAATAGCATTCGTTTTCCCGACGTCATTTGAGACTGCAGTTCAGTCATTCTTCTTTCGCATGTTTTTCATCAAACGAAACACGCTAAACAGAAATAAACTGTGTGTGTTTGTGTGGGGGGGGGGGATTAAGCCAGCCGACAGAGCCGGGACAAGGGTGATGCAAGTGCAGCAAAAAATTCCGCGCTTAATGGAGAAACTGATCTAAAATAGAATCCCAACAAATGGCTTGGCTGCATGAAACATTTCATGGTTTCTCCCATGTGTAACGTGAATACAAGCCAGTTTCCGTCAGAAAGTCCTCCACGAAGGAATACCTTTATTTAGACAAATAATCCTTGAATGTTTATATATTTAATTAAGCAACTATAATAGAAGGAACTTCTTTCTTTATTAAAAAAATTAGAGAAAATATGCTTGTGAAATAGGAAAATTCAACTTTAAAAGTAAATATGTCAACAGAATATGAAAGGAAGGGAAATCGAAATGTTGATAAATCAGATTGTCAATAATCAATTGATAAAAGAACTAATTTTGTCAGAAAAATATTTTTATGGTAAAAATGAAAGAAATGAGATATTTTAATTTCAAAACTAAAATAGACATGCAAAAAAAATAAAGGAGATAGCTTTCGATTTCCAGTTTCTAACTGATGAAAAATTAATGCCACTGGATTTGAGTATTTTGATAAAGAGCAACTTAGCATTTAAATATCCAAACGACGAAAATGCTTCAGATCATCCATCGTAAATGTAACATTACTTGCTATTTATGAAAAAAGTAATTTTTAATGTTTTCATTTAAAAATTTCAAATTATTATGCGTATTAATTTTCTGAATACATGAAGTTAATATTAAAAAGATTACAAGAGTTATGGTATAACTTTGCACAGTTAACTTTGTTCAATGTGGCTGTGTACATGCATAGCTAATTTTTCTGAATATAGAGGCGAGCATTTACTTCTTTGCCTCAGACAAAAAAATATCTGCA
The DNA here is from genome assembly GCA_000611955.2 of Stegodyphus mimosarum. Taxonomy (NCBI): domain Eukaryota; kingdom Metazoa; phylum Arthropoda; class Arachnida; order Araneae; family Eresidae; genus Stegodyphus; species Stegodyphus mimosarum. The sequence goes on from KK113457.1 coordinate 1,582,788, forward strand.
CACGGCTCTGCTAGTACACCTTTTTTTTTTTTCTGAAGCTGTTGTTTCCATGGTTACGAGTCAAATCTGGAGTCGAAAAATAACTTTCAAATTCCTGCTTTAAAGTATACGGAACTTCAGCTTTTCGGTGATTATTCCCATATTTTTCAATAATGTGGTTCCCATACGTAATATGAATTTTTTTCCCCAAATCTAAATTTTATTTCACGTTCCCCAGATATCGGAAGACAGAAATATGTATTTTTAAAATGCGATAAAATGTACCAATTTTACGGTAACTAGATTTATATCTGTTGAATTTCTCCTTAATACGCTTGGCTAAATGTTGGATGACATACGATATATAAAACGGAAAAGTATTCATCAGTTCCAATAATTGTGAAACTTAATAAAATATAACATTTTGCCATTTTAAGATCAAGATTTTATGGGAAAATAATAAAAGGAAGAGTCGGTGTATAAAGAGAGCGGTTAATTAAATGTAATTTTAAATTACATTTCAGATCCTCATATGCGCACATAACATTGCAATAGTTGCCAAAAAGTTTAAAATTTGAATTTTATGAAATTTTAGCAACTGAAACATCAGTGAGACCAACTTTTCCCATCGACAGAAATCCACAGACTACTGCCGACATTTTTATGTGATTGCTGGCATTATTTAATCCAGACTTTTATCATGGTTTGTTTCCTTTTTTTATTTTTTTTTTCATTTTTAGATTTGCAATATTTATTTAAATTTTTTATTATTTTGTATAATTTATCTAATTTTTTAATAGTTCTTTCTGACTTGCCTTTTCAGTTTACGTTTTTGCACTTTTTCTGCTCTAAATTAAGCACTTCTCAGTAGTTTCCATGTCACAACTGGCTACTAAAAGCAATAAACAGATTACATGTTGTCATCACAGCCACTGCTGTGTTAAGAACTACACTCACGTTTGTGAAAATTGCAACACCATGAAGGACTTACGCGAGTAAGCTGAAATTTTCAGGAAATGCAAAGTAGCGCATGATATGCAAATGATTAGAATTGCAAATCCGTAGCGCATGCGTATGCTGAGCAGCGCCCTCTGAACGGCTGATGGATCCGAATAAATAGACGGCTGTAGCGAGGCGTGTATGGTTATCGGTAGTTATCTGCTAGTGGTAGTAAACGTTGACTCAATCTGTACTTATGCCTCGTCGACGAAAGAGAGCGAGATTTGAACAACTTACAGAGTTTGAACGAGGGAGAATCATCGGCCTTCGTGAAGCTGGATTGTCGTATCGTGCAGTAGCCTCTCGTGTGCAGCGTAACAGCAGCACAGTGATGCGCGTTTGGAAGCAGTGGACGGACGAGTGTCGGACAACTCGGAAATCCGGGAGTGGACCCCGAAATGTGACGTCAGCTCGCGATGATAGACACCTGGTCCGCATGGCGCGGACGGACCGTACAGCTTCCTCTAGACAATTGGCAGCACTGTGGTCAATAGCTACAGGTGTTTCATTGTGTGCTTCATCAATTCGTAGACGTCTGCTGCAGTGTGGACTGCGCGCACGGACTCCTTTATACAGGATCCCCCTAACGCACGACCATCGCCGCCTGCGGCTACAATGGGCCAATCAGCATAGAGACTGGCGTGCTGATTGGCAGCATGTCGTGTTTTCTGACGAATCCCGCTTTAATTTGTGGTACCATGATGGCCGCATTCGTGTCAGACGCTATGCCGGTGAACGCCACCTTCCGGAGTGCATTATCGAACGCCACAGTGGACGAACACCCGGAGTTATGGTCTGGGGCGCCATAGCATATCATAGACGATCTCAATTGCTACGAATTGTGGGCAATCTGAACAGCAACCGGTATATCCGTGAAGTTCTACAGCCCGAAGCTGTTCCCTTCCTTCAAAGCTTGCCAGGCGCTGTATTTCAACAGGACAATGCCCGCCCTCATACTGCTCGGATTGTTAAATCCTTCTTTGCAGCGCAGCAGGTACAGCTTCTTCCTTGGCCTGCGTGTTCCCCGGATATGTCGCCAATTGAACATGTGTGTGATGTCATTGGTCGGCGTCTTGCTCGTGATCCTCGTCCTGTTGCGTCTGCAGACGAACTTTGGGTACGCGTACAAACGATATGGAATGCTCTTCCTCAGTCAGACATTCAAACTTTGTTTGACTCCATGCCACGTCGTGTAGCAGCACTTATTGCGGCGCGTGGTGGCCACACAAAATACTGATTCTGATCTCTTGTTCTTGTTTGTTTGCTTTGAACATTTAATCATTTATTTGTACCACTACCACTCAACTGTGTATTAAATTGCATTCAATTATGACGATTCCTTCTTGGTGTTGCAATTTTCACAAACGTGAGTGTATATTTGTACTCCCATAATAATACGATAATGAAATGCAGTTTTTTGTCACCTTATAGACATGAAAGAAATTGCAAATGATTTACGGTGCTACGCACTTTTCAGTAGCTACAGGAAAAGCATATTGCAGTAGCGCAGTATTCTTTTTTTCAGTTTGAATAATCATCAAAAATGAATAAGTCATTTTTCAGTGTCGTTTCTGGTTGATGGTCCTGATGCAGCCATATTAGCTTCTTTCCTGTTTTCATAATCTTCTTATCATAATTTGTGACGCTCTAAATTCGTGCGCGATGATTAGCTGTGCTTGATTGCGTCCAAGCCTACTTGCATATTTAATTGTATTGCAAATTCTGAATATTTTAGAAAATTATGCAACAATCATCTAACAATCCACAGAATAATGTTTGCAATCAGATAAATGAAGTGAAACGACGTTCAGAGTACGCTTATAGTCGATTTCCTACTGATGCAATAAATATTGGTAAAAATTATTACATTTCTGTATCTGTATAGCATTGTTTATGTATGGATCTCCGCTGGCTTTCACAGTAGTAGCTTCCTAATGCCTATATCCGGACCCATGGTTATTGAGGGTATAGCATAATTTTTGGTTTTTTTATCAACATACTATCAAAGAATTGTTCTTCGTGTTAAGAAACGGGAAAACTATAAAAAAAATTCAAAAGGTATTTAAAGGCACTTAAATACTAATATTTTAGAACTCTACTAAAGAAATAGTAACAACGTTTTCATGAAATTATGAACTGGTTACTAAAACTTCGAATTTCATTATCAGCAGAAGCTTAGGTATACAAAAAGAAAGGACAAAAAAACTCAATATCGTTAAATAATAAGACATCTTAGTCTTAACAAATGTACGACTCTAATACTAAAATTACACTATTCTGACAAACTTTTCATCCTTCTAATTAGACTACTGCCGACATTTTCATGTGACTTCCGGCATTATTTAACCCAGACTTTTATCATGCAACTTAACATTTCAGCTGAAAAACGCTACTCGACAGATATGACTCTTATTCATTTTCTGTCAAAAGATCATATATTTGACTCTAAAATCTATGACAACAAAACGAGAAAAATTTTATGATCAGGTAATATTGTTACGAATTTCACATTTATTTGGCTATTTATTTAGAATTGTAATTAAAATTCCTTTTTATTTCCCCGTGCAACGTAGACGATTTTTGAAGAGAAAGCTACGTCGAAAAAGAAATAACAATAAAAATAAAAGAGCGCGTGCATTTAATGCTTAATAAATAAATATCTCGTAATTACTCTTGCCATCCAGAAAACTCTAGAAAAATCGTGATTGTTCTACTGATAATTAAAAAGGCTTATAAAAGCCGAGGTGAAACACCTCATCTCAGTTGTAGTTGTTGTTGTTGCTGTTATTACTTGTAGCTGTAAAAAGCGAACTGCTGTTTGTTTACTTAATGTTGTATGGATTGTGGCGATTTCGCTGTGAGATAGAATTATTTTATCTGCTTTGAACTGAGTTTTTGCTAAACGTTTGAGATATTGTGATATTGTGCGAAGACCTGTGGAGAAATATTTCAGCATTTTAATTTATTTCTAGTGGAAAGAATACATTTTTGTTAACTTTTTAACGACTTGTGCATTCAATATATAACGTAACAATACGCACGTAACAATTTTTGGTGTCAGGAGTGGGGTTTTTGAATGCCATTAACTAGAGCAATGGAAGAACAATTAAGGCAATTCATGGCAGCCTTTGCTGCATTTAAAGAAGAAATTAAAGCTGGCCAAGATTCCGTGAAAGAGGAGATGAAAGCTGCCCAAGAATTAGTTAAAGAAGAGATGAAAGCTGTTCAAGAATCTGTTAAAGATGAAATGAATTCTGTTCAAGAAAAGATGGAGAAATCTGTTAAGAAAGAAATGAAAGCTGTTCAAGAAAAGATGCAGAAATCTGTTAAGGAAGAAATGATGGCTGTTCAAGAAAAGATTGAAGAAGGTCAAGAGGAAATGAAAAGAGAAATTACCAGCGTAATAGAAAATAAATTCGAGGCCATGGAAGGCAGAATTGACGCTGTTGAAAATAAAGTTGAACAAATAGAAGGAAGAGTTTCTGCTGTGGAGCAACGAATCGAAGGAAGAGTCTCTGTCGTCCAACACCAAATCGAACAACAAATTGATGACAAGGTTTCTGCGGTTGCGAAAGAAGTTGATACTTTAAAGAAATTCGTAGCGACGGCAGGAAGCAATTCGGATACTTCCAAATTTCTACCCATGAGTGCTCGTCCTTCTCTGAAGCTATCGACATATGATGGGAAGACCTCCTGGCAAGTGTATAAGACACAATTTTCTATAGTTGCGGAAGCAAATGGATGGGATTCCCAAGCTAAGGCCTGTCACCTTGCGGCTTCTCTGAGAGCAGACGCAGCGGACATCCTTCAAACTCTTCCCGAAAACAAAAGGCTAGATTTCGAAGCTCTGTCCGGCGAATTGGAGCTGCGTTTTGAAGAGAAGTGTTTAAAAGATTATAGCAGGCTTCAGTTAAAATCTCGTCAACAGAAGCCTAAGGAAACACTTCAGGAGCTCGCCACGGATGTTGAAAGGCTGTCCCACCTCGCCTTTTCGGAGTGCCCGACAGAAACAAGAGAAATCCTGTCCCTACAATACTTCATCGACGGCATCCGGGATCCTGAAATACAGCAAGCACTGCGAATGGCAGATGTGAATTATATAAAAAGCGCTCTATTGTACGCCATGAAGTTCGAAGTAGCTCAGCAAGCAACTCGTAAAGGTCACCACCCACTCAGAGCTGTGCGAGTCCACGAGCCAGTGGATCAGTTGATGGCTCGTTTAGATGATTTAACAAGACAAGTGAATGCCTTGCAGTGGAATATTGGTGATAAGAAACCGACAGTAAAGTGCTGCAACTGCGGTATTTTAGGGCACATGCGAAGGAACTGCCGAATATTCTAGAGCTCGGAAAATAAGACGGACGATATAATCAGAAAAGTAAATGCCATGAGATGGAAAAGTAATTACAAAGAACCAAACTGCTGGAACTGCGGAGCTGAAGGCCACCTATGAAGGAACTGCAGAACACCCCAGAGCACGGAAAGTAAGATCATTTCCCAGCAACGACGCTAGAAGCAAATTAATGATCATATCGCGGAGCATAGTTTGAGCGATAGTGAAAAACCCCGTTTTAAAGCGCTCAAGATTTCTGCAGTGTGTGGCAAGAGTAATGAACTATCCACTAATGGGCATATCGACGGAGTTCCTTGCAGTATAATCATTGATACAGGAGCTAATGTTACCATAATTCGGAAGGATTTAGCTCAAAAATTTAAGGAAAAACTGATTTGGACGCCATCCTGTGTTACTCTCCAGACTGCGTCCGGCGAGAAAATTGATGTACAAGGAAAGTTAAATGTGAACATCACCTTTGGAAGGGCCACCTACCATCACACAGCATATGTGGCGGATATTACAGACCCCTGCGTACTAGGATTGGACTTTTTAAGGAAATATAATTTTTGCTTAGACTTCAAAAACAACAAACTGTTTTCAGCGTTTGAGGCCATGGCTATCGATCCTCAGAAAGGATCTTCACCACGAAACGCCGACGTATCGTCTGAAAGACCCTGCTCAGAAAGTTGCCGAAATCATACTGAGATCGAAGAGAAACCCGAGACTACCAGCAATTCTCCAGCCCAGATGCTCATCGGTCGTGAGCTTCGTCTGCCTTGTGATTTCTTATCTGACCGCCTTGCAGATGCGCCTTCATCGCCTGAGGAATACATCCAAGATGTCCAGGCCCGGTTTGAAGTGAAGCACCGTTCTGCACGAAAGCGAGTCAGCTTGGCGACGAACAAGATGAACACCCGTTACGACACGAGAGCTACTGGCCATCGTTTCAACGAAGGAGACAAGGTGTGGTTATGGAGTCCGACTCGACGGAATAGACTTTCTCCGAAACTACAGTCACCTTGGGATGGCCCTTACACAGTCCTAAACAGGCTGAACGACGTCGTGGTTCGGATCCGTAAGTCATCGAACTCTAAACCTAAAGTCGTTCATTATGACAGGTTAGTTCATTACTATGGCCATAGTACGTAGTGTATATAGTTGTAAATAATAATGTACATAGTATAAGACCATGGTCCTATTTGTATTTAGTATTTGATTTGTATTTGTTAAGTAGTAGTATTTGATAAGTATTTGTGTTTAATAGCATTTGTATTTGATAGTATTTGTACTTAGTATTTGAATTGTATTTCGCGTTGGATAGAATTTAATTTGCTGAAAGTCACTTATTTTAATTATTGTTTATTTTGTTATTATAAAGTAATGTTTATTATAGCACTGATGCTTTAGTTGTAAGTTTGGCTTCCTGTCCAGGGATTGTACTGCCCGGGACGTGCAGTCCTTGGGAAGGGGGCAATGTTACGAATTTCACATTTATTTGGCTATTTATTTAGAATTGTAATTAGATTTGCTTCATGTTGCCTTAGCAACGCAGACGATTTTTGAAGAGAAAGCTACGTCGAAAAAAAAAAAACAATAAAAATAAAAGAGCGCGTGCATTTAATGCTTAATAAATAAATATCTCGTAATTACTGTTGCCATCCAGAAAAATCTAGAAAAATCGTGATTGTTCTACTGATAATTAAAAAGCTTATAAAAGCCGAGGTGAAACACCTCATCTCAGTTAGTTAGTTAGTTGTTGTTGTTGCTGTTATACTTGTAGCTGTAAAAAGCGAACTGCTGTTTGTTTACTTAATGCTGTATTGATTGTAGCGATTTCGCTGTGAGATAGAACTATTTTATCTGTTTTGAACTGAGTTTTTGCTAAACGTTTGAGATATTGTGTTATTGTGCGAAGATTTGTGAAGAAATATTTCAGTATTTTAATTTATTTCTTGTGGAAAGAATAAATTTTTGTTAACTTTTTGACGACTTGTGCATTCAATATATAAGGAACCCGTACGCACGTAACAATATTATTGCCTAAAATGTGAATTATATCAGCATTCATAAATTTTGATCCTCGGAAGTTACGTTTACTTGATATTAATTTTTAGTTGGAAACAGCTAAGTAAATAAAAATATCATAATTTTTGCGCAAATTTTATTGTATTTTAGATTGCCGCTGTCATGGTTTTGTCGCATTTTTATATATCATATTTAAAGCATTTTTTCATAAAATAACAGATTGTCCGCAGAACAGTCGCTTTGATGAAGGATGCAATTATATCCATGATGTATGCAATCGCGCAAGAAAGTAATCAAGTTGATGCATGCAGTCATTTCGTAATAATCAAATCCCAGATAAAGTGGTCGCCAGATTTGGCCAGAAATAGTGGGTTTTATTAATGATCAGTAGGAAGTTCAACAGCATACGAAAACATTTCCTCCTTTATCAAATCTCTGGTGCATATATTCTTAATTTAAAGTGTTTTAGCATGTAATAATGAACATGTTACTCAGATTAAATGCTCGAGAATTATTTATGCGTAACACTCAGATCTAGTGGATAGAACAGGTTTCATATGAGGACAGGATGTAGTTATTTCAAGTATAAATTTCGTGATATACTGTGAAAGCTTTTAGCATCCTGCAGAAGTAGCGAAGGAAAAAAAAACAGAAAATATTTGACTATTATTTTTTAATTTGACCTTAAAAGTGTTACGTTTTTAAAGCAGTATTTCCACGTTAAGTCGAAGCACTGAAATGCCTAAATTTTGAGCCATTATATTCGTTTCATTACCTATTTTTCATCTAGGCAATAAAGAATCTGATGCTATTGAAAACATTTAATACTTTGCATATGAGATGATCAAATTCTAAATTAAACTACGAGGGTAAGTTGAAAAATAAGTTTCCCCTGTCGACTGTGGTCAGAGTTGTGTATGAAAGTCAAAAAATAGAATGAGTCATTAAAGATATGACATACCTTTATTTTATTATTCTCTTACGAGTACGTTGAGACATTTGTCATATCGCTTGATAAGCTTCAAAAAGTCCTCCAAGAAAAATTCAGGGCTTTGCATATGGAAGAAGCGTTGAACGGCTGTGGGCGAAAGGCGACACAGCAGGAAAACGCGTAAGTCACCGATACACCATTGGGTAGAGGTCGCTGCAAATCAAGCAGATGGCGCTGTTGCAGTGCCTGCTGAAAGCAGAGACCAGCCTCTTATTTGAGCCCCGGTAGGTATGGAGAGAAGGTGCGTTTTGAATTCGTGGTCAAAGGAAGTGAGAGCGGTTATCCGCCATGAATGGGCACGTGGAGTATCAGGAACAGAAATTCATAACCGCCTCGTGGAAGTCTATGGGCCAGGTGTGATGTCGAAGCAAATGGTGCGGAGATGGTGTCGCACATTCAGTGATGGACGTCAGCAAGTGGAGGACATACCGAGAGCTGGACGGACGCGCACGGCCACTACAGA
>KK113457.1:1596220-1607931 GCA_000611955.2 Stegodyphus mimosarum
GGCATCTTATAATATCTCACTATATACAGCAAAATCAAGAGAGCTGTATACTGCTTAAAAACAGTTACAAGATCTAATCTTCTTAGCTACCATACAATGTGACGAGATCTACTTAGATGCCAAACCTTTACGAATTCTCGCACAGGCGTGAAGGTGAACACAACAGAGAAAGGATATAAAAATGTTTTAATTAATCGCAACTCGTTAACAGAAGGGGCACGGACTTAATGCGTATGACATTATAAACTATTTGTGGTCAGAACTTAAAGGTAATTTAGCAATGAATTTAAAGATAAGAATGGTATTAGACTAATTAATTCAAGTTTTAACCTAACAGGCTCTTTCAGAAAACTAAACAAGCGAAATACTAACTAAACGGCCAGAATGCGCAGCAGCTACTAAGATTAACATGTATTCATGAATAGGCAGAGTATAGAGGTATGGAGGGTCATCAAATTTTCTTTACTTTGGGTAAATTTTTAACTAAATTTTCTTTACTTTGAATGATCAAATAATTCTCTGACTTCAATAAAAGACATGAATGCAAACTCTGATACTTAATTTTGCTCTCAGTTGCATGAATGTATATTATTTTTGCTTCATAAAGGAATTATGACACCTTTTAAGCTTATATTTTAGCATAATTCAGGTTTATCCCCCTAAAAATGATTATTGTTTAAAATTCTGCTCCCTCCAACAATTTATCTGATTTAACGCTCAAAGTAAAAAGCTCATGAAATTAGTAAACACCCGCTATTGCGTGATAAATAAGATAATGAACTTCATTAAATAGCGAAATGTAAAATTCTAATTTTGGGTATTATGGAGCAAAAGTTAACATTAGTGAATGAAAAAGAAAAACACATTAACCTTTTCTCTAATGTAATTTAATCATGAGCATAATCACAAGCAATGCAACTCGTCTCGATTTCAAAAGCACATTATTTTGATGACTTATCTATTTAGTTTACTTAACTTTATGGTTCTATCTTTATCTTATTCCACTTACTAACCAGCCTAAACTTCAAAAAAAAATTGCAGTTGAAGCTATTCTTTGATTTTTTTGAAAAAAATGAAAGAAAAAATTTAGAAATACATCTCGGGAGAAAATTTAATTTGTTAGTTTGTCAGGACTTAGTGTTCTGTGCATGCTCTTTGAGAACATAGTAAATTCTGTAAAGGGTTCTTATCCTTACGTTCTAAGTCCTGAACTGGAACAGGGAGCGGAAGGTACGCTATGTTCTGATGTAACTGCTGGGCTGGAGAATAACTGCACGTAAAGGGATTTGAAATCCTTTTTTATTAATTCACTATTAATAACAAACCTCCCAATTCGGGAGAGATACAGAACGTAACAGACCACACTTTGGTCGAATTTAACAATCAAATAAAATTAAATACTAAACCTAAAATAGAACTTAATTAAACTTTGCTTCGCAGAGCAATTCGCGGAAGTTGGCCTCTACCGAAAAGGGTGCGTAGCAAGGTATACTAAATACTACCGCACTTTAATTTATTTTACAATGCAATCACGTAGTAAGCACTATGGCTTATAAATTTAAACTGCTAGCTGGTCAGGCGAACGTTGAGCAGCGTGACCGTGATCTGAGGCAAAGCTCTCACACACCGAGAGGTTTCCACCTCTGGCTTAAATAGTGCTTGGCTGAACTTCAAAATTAGCATAAGCTAAAAACGCGTGCTTCTTCTGACAGGAAGTTGAAGCAGAGAGGAGATAGAAAAGATTTAAATTAAAATAAACTTGGTTAGTTTAACTAAAACCTTACAAGTTTGGTTAGACTTTACAGGTTTTTAAGATTTCATTTTGTGATATCATTTAATAGATACCTTGTAGATCCTTCGACGATATTCGTCCATAAAAACGAAAAGTTTACGCATCCGCTGATGCAGTTAACGGAACTTCAGAAGAGATTTCTCGATAGCGTTAAACGTGGTTAATACATTTTATAACAGATAGGAGAGAAAAATAAACGAAAAACCAGCCAAAATGATTATCTTGGCATGAAGAAATGAGCGATAACGCATTCTTCTGACACCTCTGACACTTCGCGGAAATGCGAAACTTCTCACAGCTTGAAATGAAAGATCTTTAACTGATGCAAAAGCTTTGCTGTAGGTTATCGTGATAACTACAATGCTGCGCTTGTTTTCTGATCGCAATGGATATTTGTGTTTACTCTTAGCTCTTTATGAGCTAAATCTGAAGAGTACAAAAATTACATTGTTTCAAATTGTAAATAAATAAAATGTTCAAACTTATCTGTTCGTTTCAGATAAAATACGCAAACGTTGAAATATCGCATTAATTGAGAAATATACTGACAGGATTTTTAAGTTATCTTTTTTTCCCCCGAGATACTGAAATCAGATTCAGGATTCGTATTTCAGGATCTTTGAGGGGTTTATATTACACTATGAGAATAGAAATATGATTATGAAAGAGCACCTGGTCAAATTATGTAGTAGTTCAGCCATAAATATCACTCAAATTCCGTCATCAAGTAGTGAACCTCATTTTTAAGAAAAAATTACCTGAAGCCGGCAACTGTCTTTAGTAGCTCATTTAACAAGAGCAACCAACAGCCTTTTCATTTATTTTGTATCGCATTCCTCACGTACAAGCTTTCTGATGTAAGGATCCATCCAGGAAGCACACAGAAAATCCGCAGTTCGATGGTTGTTTTTTCCCGTTTTCTGCCCTGGAAGTGTAACAGGCTTTACCATCTTGATTTAGTCGATGTGCTTTAGTGCCTCTCCCTAGTCGTCTTTCAGGTGGGGGGAAGAATGTAATAAATTATAGAATTTCCCGTGCGTATTTTTATGATGTAAGTGACCGACTGCTAATCGGAAAATTAGGACTTCGAATCGCGACAAGAGCTGAGTAGGATTAATTGGATTATGGCACTCAAGTGGTATCTGTCTAAGGGATGAGAGGTGATCGTGGAGCACTTTTCAAGGACAGCAAGCTCTTATTCACGTTGCACATGGGAAAACCAACAAAACCTTCCTTGCAGCCTTTCTTTTGCTAGGATTTGAACCCAGATCGAACTACCAGTATTCAGCGGTTTTACTGCTTGGCCGCTGGTGGATCGTTCCTATCGTGACGAAGGAACGATTGACTTTTTATGGTTCTCCCTCCCCAACAAAAGAAAGAGAACTAGATGTCTCTAGAATTTATTCGTAGCAACGATATTTATTTATTTTTATTGTTTATTACATTTTATTGTTTTGTCGGCCAGTAACCGAATAATGAAAAACGGAAAAAGCTGGTACTTCTATGTTTCGATGTTTCTTCCCGATGGTTAAACACTCTGTTACTTTAAAATAGGAAATTCAAGGCGATTTTTTTGCCGCCCGACTTGCCTCGTAACCATGGAAACTACAGCTATATCAGATGGTTCCAGTCGCCCAATTATTATCTTCAATTTAGCGCGTTTCGCTTCATGAAATGCGTACGAATGAAGGCTACTGCAGTCTGCTATAGTCTTAAATCAGGTGGAGAAAAGAAATGCTGTACGGTGCGGTGCGGAAAGATGCGGTGAAGATGACGCACGTTACATTCTCAAATGGGAGAAGGTGGCAACGGCCTTGAAGTGCGTATTAAAAAAAAGTCTGTAGTTACGTAGAGCTTTCTTGCTTTTCCCGTTTAATTCTTAAGATCCAGTTTCTCTTAGGAAGTTTTCTATATAAGCGTCCTTAATTTAAACGAGTAGCCTTAGCATGATTTGTTGTAATTAATTCATAATTAACTTCCTTTTATTCAATTTATGTAGCTCTACGACAAGTAATTTTTAAATAATTTCAGCTTTTATTAATTTTCTGCCATATTTGAAGACTAGAAGACAAAGCTTGGTCAACTTACTTAATTAATGATCAGTTTTAATTCCACAATTTCGTCTTCGAGAAGACTTTTAAAAGGTTTTTCAAAAAGATTGCACGATTGAATATCACTTCAACAACTGATCGCAAGTCCATGATTCCAGTTGAAAAATTAATCGCGTAAAGTATTCCTTTCACATTACAATAATTTGGGCCACGCAATTTCGTTTTTCAAAACAGATTGTAAAATTAAAATTTTTTATGTTCCTTTCAACGAAAATAGTTCTGCTTAGTATCTGGAAAATTCATAATAATTCAGTTATTGCTTATCTTATAAAAGATGTTTTTGAAAACACTCGGTTTTGCTGTATGCACAACGGCTTTGAAAATAATTGTCAAAAATTGCATGACTTATGTTATTTTCATCTAAAGGCAAGAAACTGCGAATCGTGGAGTTCAGGGATTTTATAAAATTAAATAATGTATGAAGAATCATCACATTCTCTCATGCGTGTTCTCGTAGTGTAAATGGTCAGCCCGTCAGGTTAATTAGTGGAAAATCGGCGGTGTGAATCCCAGCAAGGACGTGGTTGATTCTTCATGTTTCACAGCTCCGAAAAGAAATATAAAAATATCTCTGCTACGGCACCCTAACCAAAATGTGATGGACGATAATTCTTCACCATCTGAATTTCCTTCTCTATTCTCCGATTACGTGGCGGAAACTATAAGAAATTATCGCATCTCTGCATGCTTACTCTTGTGATGCAAGTGCACATCCATTTGCATGTGGAAGATCCGCTGTTCGAATCCTGAAAAAGACGCAGTTTATTCTCTGAAAAATATAATAATTTCTACAAATGTGATATTTAAAAGAAGTCGAACAATTTGCTTTTTTGCAAATGTGATTTTGAAAGCCATGCACCTGTTTAATATTTTTTCTCATTTAAACTGTATCTTTTGAAATTATGCGTTTAAAAGCTCAGATGCGTAACCATCATTAGCGTTATTTGTGTATTAGTATTATTTGTACGTGATTCCCCAAATTTTTAATTAGTAATACTTCTGATAATTTTTGTTGTATGAAGTATGAGGCTGCAATTTTAAATTTGATTAATTCTATTATGGAAAACATTTTCTTATTGCCTTTTTTTGGTCGCTGAAGTCTGAAGAAAAGTTCCGTTTATTTTCACTCTTAAGTGACGCATGCCAAAATACATCGCTGTCTGAAAGTTGTCAATCTAGTTTGATTCATTTCCTAAACTGCATTATGGGAAGACTCCCTGTAAAGTAAAGAATTCATTATATTCAAAACCTCTATTGTTTTTATTTTTCTGAAAACATTCGTCTGTTAAGTACATGTAAGGTATTAATGTTTCCCGTTATTGTCGAGTAAGTACGAATCAATGCCTTAAAACGCCTTCACGAAAAGAAATCATGTTAACGATCTGACATCCAAAGCAGGGTTTCACACATATACTACAGTTACGTTATCCACGGGAATTTTGTCTTAATATCTTTTAATTTTGCTTTAATTCAGATTACCTTGGGTTGTCTGCGAAGAAATATTAGATACTCCAGGATGATCCTCAGTAGTACTTTCGCACAATTCAAAGCACTTTGTATTTTTCGCAAATACAAAGACCTAATACAATTTATTAATTTTAATTTGGTTTTTTAAAATTTATTAATTTTACAAGTTTACTATGAAATCTAGTACTTTATTCCTGCCGAGTAATAACATTAGAGATATAAATTAATACCTCAATGGTATTTAACAAAGGAAATTAGTTTTAATTCGACTGCAGAATCATTTTGTTAAGATATCTTTCCTTTTCTTAACATTCACCTTAGTAAAACTAGTAAATCCAAATTTAGATTCTTACATTTGGTTGAATGTCGCCTTCGTCTTCTCATTTCATCAATTGGAAATACAATGAAAATGATCACGAAATATATTTTAATGAAATCTTAAATGTATTAAAGTAAGTTAATCTTAAAGTATCATTTAAACGAACTGAAAAGCTAAATCCAGACAACAATATTCCGTTTCTAGATACAGAAATTATATATAGAGATTGGAAGCTTTACTGAAATAAGTTTAGATGAGGATGAAGTTCCAAAAGGAGACTCTGAAAAGAATTGTTGGAATACTTTTCCATCTATTTTGAATTCTTAAACAAGTTTTCAAACGAATAAATTCCAAAAATCAAGCTTGCCTGAAAAGGATTAGAGACGCTGAATTCTCGAACAGATAGATCAAACTGTTTTACATCATAATGCCAGTTGCTTCGAATTTTCTAAATCTTATTGACGAAAACAGCTATGACTATCTTCAAGGGAGAATGGCATCTATTGAGGGCTCTGGAGTTATCATATTTAAAAGTACTGAATAACGGTTAAGAACTTCGGATTTTTTGGAATAAAGCTTTTGAAATGTAAAATGCCTCAGAAGAATAAATGTTCTCTTATTTAATAATATTAGTTAAAGCTCTTTTGTGCACCTGTCAGTCATTAACAGCGAATGAAAGAATATTTTTAGCAATGACAATGTATTAGAATAAAATAAGAAACAAATAACAAACTTCCTTGATAAAAGACTGCTTTTCATGAAGTAAGAATTAAAACATGCATTAGCGACAACTACTATTTTTTAAGAATTAGCAAAATCTGCTAAAATCAATAAATGGATACCTCCAGTGCTTTTCTTCTGTGTAAGATTTTATGTAATTTAATGTATCCAGTAAAAGAAATATATATGCATATATTGCATACGAAATGGTTAAAAGGTTTATATGAAGTTAGAAAAATAAATATGTAAAAATCTTGATAGGTGATTATGGGGAGGTAAGTCTGAGCATTTTTCTTTTCGCATTTGTCGGACATTTGTTTATTTAGTAATTTTACATTGAGTTTGTGGCATTTATGATTTAAAGTTTAACTAACACTTAGTTTTTAAATTAAAATATATCTTTGTTGCTTCGTCTGCCAGGATAATCGCTTATATCGCAGGTCCATGTAAACTAGATAGCAAGTAACTTAGTTTAAAAGTAGGATGCAATTTTAACCGTGATACAGTTGGAGCTTCTTCTTCTGCTACACCTTGCGGAAATCGCTTGAACAGCTGTGAAAGAAATACCACGGAGGTTTTGCTGAGTTCGGTAAATGTCAAGAGTAATAATTTTCTGTTCCGACCCTGGTATACTGCAGATTTGAGTTCGGATACTGATGTAATCACATCGTAACCTTAGCGAGAACTTTAGCAATTTTTTTTTTGTAAAGTCCGATGATATGATCTTGATATTAGTTTGATATCATTTTAGTTTTGTAACACCCACAAGTCGTGATTAATAAAGTTTATGCTAAGATTTCAGTTTTAACTTGTGTTGAATAATTAAACAGTACCAGAGGCGATGACTTTCGAAACATTGGATGTAAGTTCTGTGTATAGCTCTTCGTATTTGGACAAATAGTTCTGTGTTGGTTTACTCCATAGAATTTATAAGTTCGCGTAAGACAATAAAGCATTAATACCGTATAATGTCTTGAAATGAATGAAACAAAAACCAACAAATTTAGTCCTTTTCCCCCATATGTTGCTGTTGTTCCAGATCACTGAACACTTGCAAATGAAAGCATTCGTAGGGAATGGCCAACACCCATCTGTCACTTAGCCCCCTAATCGCCTACAATGTTGCGCAGGTGTGTACCACAGGAGGCGATCGAATTACATCCAGGGAAGCGTCGTTCCATTATGAGGGAGAACACCTCAGAGGACTGATCCGAGGGTCTATCGCCTCTTCCCATGTCACCAAACCTCTTAAGAGGATTTTAGGCTTGCCGATATTTTAAGTAGCTCCATGCTGCACAGACATTATACATTTACAAACACTCAAGTCTTCTCCTTGATTCGAACCCGAGCCCAAGTAAACGGCAGCCAAAAATGCAAGCTACTGTACGCATCAAGGCTGTATTTCCCTCATATCAAGTACCTTTTTCTTTCATGAGTTAGTACAAAATATTTTCAATGATGGTGAATTTAGATACTTCTATTAACACCGCACAAAGTGAAAGATATTTTTAGAAAAACAACCTTTACATTAGGATTCCGCAACACAGAGTATTTTAAAGTACGCTTTCCTAGCCATATTTGTAGAAACAAAATTTCGTTACCTTTCAGATTGGTATAGTGTATTTTTCACTATTAAATGTTTTAAGATTGTAATAATTCATACTAACAAATTTTAAAATGAGGAAATATTCATTTTTAAACATTGTTCAGTTTAAGAGACATCAGTTTATCCCTTCCAAGTATCAGTTTTCTGCCGTCACATTTATCTGGGATGAGCTAATAAACAACTGTTTCATTTAACATATGCTAGCTAGTATCCAGTTAACTGAATCTATGGAACGGTTAAAAAATATCTATGTAAGCACACACACACATATACACACAAAAAATTACAATGGTTATTCAATAAATAACTAGTTAAATATAGTAGACTGGAATACAGTTATTTTATTTTAACATTGTGCCCTGTGTTTTCAGGCATTTTCCACGTTGTAATGTAGCTAGTTATGCCTCGCTTAAAGGATGCAAAAAATATTAGAGGTAGATGGCATTTTGTTAAAATTAGAGGACGGCAGCTTGTAATTCAGTTGTCCAGGGGAATTCCAATTTTGCGCGCAGTTGTGTTTTCGGTATGGGTAACTCAGACCAACTGCAATGCAAATTTTTCGGAGCGTTAATCCATCTGTTCAAGCATATGGTCTTCCAGGTGCTTCACATCCCTGATCGGACTACATCCTGGCGAACATCCCAAGTTTACTTAGTCTGCGTGTTAGTCAATCTGTCTCAAATTATCTTGCTCATTTCTTAATTTAATAAAGTTTATCATGTACAGATATCCCCTGACGTTATCTGCCGACGAATTGCAGTGAATCTAGCTTCTTCAGCAAACCGTAACACGATTGCGGTTCGATGCTGAGCATTGGATGCTTTATTTTTCCACGCGTTAAAGAGTACTCATTAATTGTGGCTACGACTGTTTGCTTTTTTAACAGATGTACTTGCCCGAACACTGGAAATTTACCATGCACACTTTTTCTTCTTGTAGTGTTTGTTGATTTATGATCGATGGATCCGCTTTTATATAACTCTCTATTCGGGGTCTTCCCATTTCTTTCCTTTTCTCAATGAATTAGCGAACATCAGAAAAATCTATCTTAAATTCAGATAAGTTTGATTTGCTTTGGTTACTTTGTTTACGCACTCGAAGCACTCGAAGGCTATTTGCCTAAGGGGAGGGATGCCTTCGTGGAGGACGTTTTAAGGGAAACTGTCTCGTATACACGTTACACATGAGGAAAACCACGAAAACGCCCATGCAGCCAGCCCGTTTGCATATCGCGGGATTCGAACCTTGGACCGAACTACCAGTGTTTAGCGACTTTACTGCTCGATCACTGGTGAGCTTTTAAAAAATATTCAGATAAGAAAATCTTGTTGGACTGATCTTCGCGAGGACCAATATAATGTGGCGATCTGTGAAAATCCTTTAACAGAACAGGAAGAAATGGATGAGACACCACAACTTCAGCTACGGTTTTACATGTGTAGTCTCCACTGCACTAACTATACAACTTGGTCCCATTTTTGACAAAGAATATCGCCGGGAACGGATTCGAAGGTTTCCGATCCCTCTTCCTCTATCTCTCAAACTTTCGAGAGGAATCTCCACTGACCAGTACTTTAAGCGTCCCATTCCGCTCAGACACTTTATACTTACAAACATCCAAGCCTTTCCTGAGATTCGAGATTGGGCCAGTGATACGGCAGTCAGCTTTGCTACCCACGCTACAGTTTAGGGCGATTAAAACCGTCAACATGATAATAGCCTGATTAGTTGATGTATCGAGGCTAGTTAGCACTATTTTCTTAATCCAAAATATTTGACTAAACCGTTCTTCGGCCTCCTTCACAGCTTGCTAACAGCCACACGAATGTAAAAAGTAGTGTATTAGTATAGGGAGATTAAAAACTCTGGAAATTACTTTCTACTTCCTAAACTTTTGCAGAAATCGAAACTGACTGCAAAGTATGAATTATGGGTAGAAACTTTAGCTTCCTAGTGAAGCTGGGCATGAATGGGCATGATGGCCATCTGAAAGGCGGTAACTCTGAGTCTTGATCAAAATTTTTAAATGGGAAAGAAAACATGTGATGCATAAATTAAAGCTGTAGTTTTCGAAGAAATAATGATACAGTTAAGTTTATAGCTGCATCCAATAACAATATAACGACTTACGAAGCTGATGTAAACGGCTATTAAAAGTCGGTTGATAAAATATTTTCTCCCTCCTTTCCGTCCCCCCGTCCGGGTGTAACTGGAAGCACGCTTCATTTGCATTGGGGAGTTTCGGAGTTCGAATTCCGGCGAAGGCATCGCGCATTTCTTTAGTTTCCTGAATTTAAAAAACTCTAAGCGACTCTACAAGTATCACCCGAACTAAACGTCGGGGTACGATAATTCTTCACCATCAAGATTTGGAGGCTAGGCCCCTAATCTCCAGTCACCCTTTAAAAGGGGGAGTATATAAGGTAATTTCTCCCTTCTTTCGACATGCCTTTGACATGCCATTTTAATATTGCAAGCACACTCGATACGTTTTCGGGAGCTTCGGCTTTGGAATCCCGGCGAAGGCATTGCGCATTTTTAACGTCTCCAGCATCAAAAACCCTAATGACTCTACAGGTTATTTCTTCATCGCATGTGGTCCAACATGTCATCGACGGTCCAGGAATGAACTAAGATCGTCTTTATAATGAACGAATTAAGATCACCCTCAAGACAAAAAGTCAAGATAATTCATATTGCAGATGTAATTTGCATGAACACTATCCTTTTGTTTAAAAGTGGTGGAAGAACCTTACGCAGAATGTGTAATGAGTTTACAACTTTCATGGCAACAAAGCTAACATTATTTATAATGCTATAGCCAAGCTATTAAAAAATATTCAGTAAAACGGGAAAAGTGTACGAGAACACTGAGGTGGAAATTTAAAAATTGCATTAAATGAGGCAATGGCCACTGCAGTTGTGGTGACACTCTTGGAAGGAGCTGTTAGTCGTAATTTAATTGCAGGATTGTAAAAGAAAAATAAATGGCTCCAACTTATTTGAAAGTTTAGCGAAATAGACTCAGGAACAGTGAAACGCCTTCGTAATAGTGCTCTGTCATAATATTGTTGGGGCCTTTATGCAGGTCAACAAGTGTTCGGAAATACGCTGGTAGATAGACATGATTCGATTCCAGGCAAACGGGGGGCTAGCTGCATGGACTAGTCCGTTTGTCTGGAATCAAATTTGTGATTCTTCCCATGCGCAACATGGATACGAGCCAATTTCTTTTAAAAAGTCATTCATGAAGGCATACCTTCCTTTAGGCAGAAAGCCCACGTCGGCTTTGCTATTATCAAAATAAATAAATTATCGGAAAGACAGAAACCTTCATAAATGTACTCTGGCGTGAAGGCGTTCCCATCCTTATGCAGCTCAATTCCTAGCTTTAAAAATAGCAATCTTCGTAAAGATGGGGGGGGGGGCTATATACCTTGGTTTGTTTGGTTTATTTAACTATGGAAAAGCCCTCGAGGGCTATCTGCCTGTCAGCTATATACCAGCGGCCAACCGGTATAGTGTTTAGCGTCGCTCACTGCCGTGCCGAAGGGCCCGGGTTCGAATCCCGGAGAAGCCCTGGATGTTTTTAAATGTATAGTGTCCGTGTGACATGGGAGCACTCTAAATATGTGACGAGCCGAAAGTCTTCTCGAGATGTGGATAGTAGGGGAAGAAGAGTGAGAGACCCTCGGA
>KK113457.1:1627448-1642649 GCA_000611955.2 Stegodyphus mimosarum
TTCTTGAACAGCCTTCATTTCATCTTTTACAGATTCTTGAACAGCCTTCATTTCATCTTTTACAGATTCTTGAACAGCCTTCATTCCATCTTTTACAGATTCTTGAACAGCCTTCATTTCATCTTTTACAGATTCTTGAACAGCCTTCATTTCATCTTTCACAGATTCCTTCATCTTTTCTTGAACAGCCTTCATTTCATCTTTTACAGATTCCTCCATCTTTTCTTGAACAGCCTTCATTTCTTCCTTAACAGATTTTTGGCCAGCTTTCATCTCCTCTTTCACGGAATCTTGGCCAGCTTTAATTTCTTCTTTAAATGCAGCAAAGGCTGCCATGAATTGCCTTAATTGTACTTCCATTGCTCTAGTTAATGGCATTCAAAAATCCCACTTCTGACACCAAAAATTGTTACGTGCGTATTGTTACGTTATATATTGAATGCACAAGTCGTTAAAAAGTTAACAAAAATGTATTCTTTCCACTAGAAATAAATTAAAGTGCTGAAATATTTCTCCACAGGTCTTCGCACAATATCACAATATCTCAAACGTTTAGCAAAAACTCAGTTCAAAGTAGATAAAATAATTCTATCTCACAGCGAAATCGCCACAATCAATACAACATTAAGTAAACAAACAGCAGTTCGCTTTTTACAGCTACAAGTAATAACAGCAACAACAACAACTACAACTGAGATGAGGTGCTTCACCTCGGCTTTTATAAGCTTTTTAATTATCAGTAGAACAATCACGATTTTTCTAGATTTTTCTGGATGGCAACAGTAATTACGAGATATTTATTTATTAAGCATTAAATGCACGCGCTCTTTTATTTTTATTGTTATTTCTTTTTCGACGTAGCTTTCTCTTCAAAAATCGTCTGCGTTGCTAAGGCAACAAGAAGCAAATCTAATTACAATTCTAAATAAAATAGCCAAATAAATATGAAATTCGTAACAATACTTTAATGCAGCGGCTCTCAACCTTTTGACTGACGCGAACCATCTAAGCCAAAATTGAAAAACTTTAGTACCACCACTACATTTTACAATGATTATTTTTCATTTTCTCAATAGAAATATTAAAAAAATATTTTGTTATTTGCACAGTCTGTTGCCTATTTGTATTAAATATGCACACATAAAAATTGTTAGATTAAAAATTGCTTACCATTTAAATTATCAAAGTTTGAGTTATAATAATTTAATTCTGAAATTTATTGTGAAATCTGGGTCTGTTTAAGAGAAATCAATTTGTTTATGTCTGGTCATATTTCACTTAGCTTTAACCATAAATTAGGATCCACTTTTAATTTTGTTCTCTATTTTTTTTTCAAATACACTGGTTATCAAAAATTAAGGAAAAATCACAAAAATAGCGATAACTCCCGCAAAAATAAGCCAAACCGTGTAAAATTTTGAATATGTTGCCAAGTAAGAGTAGCTGAGTAAAACTGCAATATGCAAGTTAGTGGCGCTGTACTCGGAATACGTCATCTGTGAGGGGCATAAAAGTCCATGTTTGAGAGCAAGCCCACATATTTCACTGTGATAGTGACATCAGAAATCTGAGATAGCCAATTCGTAACAATGACCTCGAGGCATCATTTGCCTGCAGAACTACGATGGAGAGCCATTGGTAGACTAGAGGCAGGACAAAGTCAAAAAGAAGTGGCAAGTTTGTTAATTGTGAGTCCTTCTGTGGTTCATAGACTTTGGAGGCAATTTAAAACCACAGATTCGGCATCTAGGAGGTCCAGCCAAGGACGGCCAACTGCTACGACGACCGCCGATGACCGATATTTGACATTATGTACACGCAGGAAAAGAACCGCTATTCCGACTCTTCTTAGATCCTCCCTTACTGCAGCCACCGAAAGGTTGGTGTCAACGTCAACTGTGCGTAGAATGCTTCACGAAGGTGGTCTGTATATGAGGCGACCAGCCATTTGCGTGCCGTTCAAGTTATGCCATAGGAGGGACCGTTTGCAGTGGGCACGACAACATGTCCACTGGACGCCTGATCAATGGAGGACTGTTCTCTTTACAGATGAGTCCAGGTATAGTCTGGAAAGCGATAGTAGGCGTTATTTGATATGGAGAGAAACTGGAACCCGTTATCACCCGTCAAACATCCGTGAAAGAGATGCATACGGAAGAGGCAGTGTCTGTGTTTGGGGTGGCATCTCTTTGGGTGGACACAAAGACCTCCATGTCTTTCCAAGGGGAACCGTGAATGCTCAGGTTTATAGAGATGACATCCTTGATGCTCATGTGCACCCATATGCCGGGGCAATAGGTGATGCTTTCCTGTTAGAGGAGGACAACACAAGACCACACAGGGCTCACATCGTAGATGATTATCTTCAACAGGAAACAATTATGCGCATGGAGTGGCCAGCTCGATCCCTTGACTTAAATCCTGTCGAGCACGTTTGGGATGCTTTAGGGAGATGCTCTCAATCCGCCCCCTCAGACCCTTGTCGCGCTTGCAGCTGCTTTGCAAGAGGAATGGCTCTCGCTTCCTATGGAACTGATAGACCGCATAATTGAAAACATCACACTTCGCTGTATGTGCTCTATTGCTTCTAAAGACTATCATATTCCATATTGAAGGTACTTTTTCTATAGAAAACTGACACCTTCGATTTGTTCATTTTATACATGTGCTAATTTCTATATTACCATAATTGTCTGGTAATTTCTTTTTATGTTATTTGATACCTTATTATGTGTTGTATATTGTGGGTAAGTGTCATAAAATTCTACATGTAACTTTTTTTGATTTTTGCGATTTTTCCTTAATTTGTGAAAACCAATGTATAACATTTAAGAAAATCCTTGTTCACACAAATAGGTTGTGCAAAAAAAGGGAAATAAAAATTTAGTAGCTTTATTCGAAATGCCTTTAACTTCTTTTTTTCAATTCAGCCTTCAGTTAACAAGTGTGTTATTTTCGAAATCTTCAGGTATAGTTCAATCACAGAAAATTTCTATCGATTGTTTTTTTTCCTTCACAACATTTTTGAATTTAAATTAGTTAAAAATACTTTGTTTCTTTGCGTACCACCTATTTTTCTCTTGCGTACCACCATTTGAGAATCGCTGCTTTAATGCATCATATGCAGAAAACCATGTTCAAATGTTCTAATTCTTAAAGACGTTATAAACACTTAAAATACGTAAACAACACAAACCATTAAACTTAAGAGAAATACGAGTAAATAAGTGTTATGATTTATATATTTCACGCTGTATAGTTTTTTTGTAGAAATCAGTATTATCAGCTGTTAATGAATTTACGTTTGAGTGTGTAAATGTTATAAACAGAGAACAGGGGAAGCTAAGTGGATTTTCCTGCTCATTTCAAAAATGCTTTATTAGCATTGCCGAAAGCAAAAGAAAAGGGGGGAATCCTGCTTTTTTTTGCGGGAGGGTGAGAAACAGCAAATATATTGTACAATACTAAAAGATAATTTCAGTGTTTCAACTGAAGACAAAAATACAGTGCTGGTAAATTTTAATATTATCAACAGATGTAATAAATAAGGTAAATTGTTTCTATCTGTATCTTCGAATTATACGGCAAACTGCGATAACATATTTATTTCGGTTATATTTTATATCGTGAGGCTAATAAGGTACGTGAAGGTACGTAGGTTGATCCAAAAAAAAGTTTACAAGCAGAAGCATTTGAAACGTAATAATTGTGGAGCGAATATTTCCACCCAGGGTGGTTGACAGAAGGCGCTAGTTGTCCTAGAGCGGTTCTAAGAGTAAGTAGCGTCAGTACGCAGACACTTAAGAGCGACAGTAATGGCACGACGTCTAGAAAAGTGGTCTCACATAGAGGTGCGAGCCGTAATTCGATTCTTATGGGCCAAGAATGTGGCCGCATCCGAAATTCACAGACAAATCGTTGAGGTATACGGGGACAAAGCAATGAGTAGACAACAAGTAGCGAAATGGAGTCGTTCTTATCAAGCGGGCAGGGAGGATGTGGAAAACCGCAATATGGAAGCGAGCATCCGTCCAAATTCTTCAAGGACGGATATCAACACGGCACGTGTTGAAGAAATCATCCAAGGGGATCGACGAGTAACCGTGCGTGAGATTGCCTCAGAGTTGGACCTGAGTAATGGTAACGTTCAGCCTATCGTAACCGATGAGTTGCGATATTCCAAAGTTTGTGCCCGCTGCGTTCCACGTGTGTTGTCCGCGGAGCGTAAGGCCACTCGAATGATGTGCAGCCTCACATTTCTTCAGCGATACCATTCAGACGGCCAATACTTCATTGATCGCATCGTTACCGGTGATGAAACATGGCTTCATCACTTCAGTCCCACATCCAAAAGAGCCACAATGGAGTGGAAACACGCTGGATCACCGACGAGGAAGAAGTTTAAATCTTCACCTCCACTTCCAAAAGAGCCACGATGGAGTGGAAACACACTGGATCCCCGATGAGGAAGAAGTTTAAATAGTGGTGCCGGTAAAGTGATGGCAACCTTTTTCTGGGATACGACTGGTGTTATCCTAATCGAGTATTTGGAGCGTGGCATTAAGGCCGATCGTTATTGTGCCACCTTAACGAAATTGCCTAAAGCCATCCGACGTAAACGGACTGGATTACTGAGCAAAGGCATCATTCTTCTGCATGACAATGCCAGGCCCCATACAGCTTGCCAGACTCAGGAATTGCTGAAAAGGTTCAAGTGGGAGGTCTGGAATCACCCCCCATACAGCGCCGATTTGGCTCCAAGTGACTATTTCATTTTTCTGGCGTTGAAGCGATACTTATCCGGAACATGGTTCACCTCAGACGATGCAGTGAAAACAGCTGCCGAGAAATGGCTCAATGAGTAGGGCCCTGATTACTACCAAGACGGGATAAACACGTCGGTCGAACGTTCTGACAAATGCCTAAATAGGTTTGGCGACTATGTGGAAAAGTGAAGGCCAGATGTGTCTCTTGATTCCCATTTGTATCTTGTTTCTATTACTAATAAATATTTTTTCATTTGCCTTGAAAACTTTTTTTGGGATCATCCCTCGTAATTTGGTTTTTCTGAATATGCATTAAAAGTAAGTCTGACGAAAACCTTTAAATGCAATTTCCTCGAAAACCATTTTTCATTTGTCTTGAAAATGCTGCATATGCCTAATTTTTTAATACCAATAAATGATATTTGGAAGAAACTATCTTGTTGTATGGTACCGTAAATCTGTGTTTGCATTTTTGGTTATAAGTTTATTAAGAAGTTTTAGCTTGTGATAACGTTTAATGATCGGTGAAATTTTTATCAAAACCGGATTTGAATTCATAAAAGTAATTTCTAAAAATTTACTATTTGACATATTCAAAAACGGATAGACAGATAGTTTAGTAAAGGCTTTTTAAGTAATTAAATGAAAAACTTATATTCGAATATTGAAAATTAGAGCACAAGGAGCAGCTTAAACTTTAAAATAAAATCAGTTGTTTGTTTTAAAAAATGTTAATTTAAAAGTGAAACTTTTAACATATATTTGATAAACTGATGTCATAAGTCGTATTGTCAGGACTGAGTGTTCTGTGCATACTTCTGGCGAACATGGTCGTGATAGTGTTAAAGTCCTGATCATGAACAGGGAGCTGAATGCAGCTATGTTCAGTGGAAGTAGTAGAATAACTGCACGCAAGGAGGGTTTAAAATTACCCTTTTATTAAACTACTATTTACAGCCACTTCCCAACTCGGAAGGGATAACAGAAAATAATGACCGCACTTGGGTCTAAACTGAGCAATCAATTAATTTAAAATAAAGTTAAGTAGAAAATTAAGAAGTCGTTGCTCTCAGAGCTATAAACGCGAGGTTGACGTCTGTTCTAAACTATCAATGGTGCGTAGCAAGATTTGGCTAATACTAACGCACTTAGATTACTTCAATAAGTAATAGCGTAACAGCGCTAAGGCTTAGAACTTAAATACTAGCTAGTCAGGCGAACGTCGAACAGAGCCGCAGTGATCTGAGATTAAAAGCTCTCTCACACTGAGAAGTTCCTTGCTAACCTTTAAATACAAAATCTTGGCTCCACTTCAAATTAGCATAAAGCTGAAACGCGCGCTCATTCTAACGGGAAGTTGAAATAAGAGTTCACAGTAAAGAGAAATTAACATAAAACTTTGTTAGTTAAAACTAAAACCTTATAAAGATGCACAATTTTTTTTTGTTTTAAAAAATTATTATTAAAATTCACTGTCGCCTTATGCAATGGCATAAAGTGCAGATCCTTACTTCCGATCCACAGAGTAAAAGAGGTTATTGTAAAACGTAATTGTATCTCAATTATAACAATAAATTGATGTTAATTTTAGTGCACAGCAGTGTTTGGCAAGTGCTGTAGTTAAAAAGATAGCTTATTTTCCTGAGCTACTAATAGAAGTTAAATGCACAGTGATTCTTGAATTAGGAAATCGAGCATAAACAAGGAGCAAAGACCCGTAGTAAGTAACAATGTAATTCGACGAAGCGGTAATTATCCAATAAGTATCCAACCCGCCCTTTAAAATTTGTAACTGAAGGAGGTTTACTGTGTTAAAAATGAAGAGGGAAATTCAAGTGCTTGTAAAATCTGACATTCAAATTAACTGGATGTTAGATACGGATGTGACAATTATTTTCCATCTTTTTTTAATGGTTAGGTTTTAAGTTCATAGGCTGTTCTATCTTTTCTTTCGCTTGCGTCATAAATACTCGCTCAGGCTAGAACGGTGTACGAATTTAAGTCTCGCGAAGGCTAATTAATTACATATGAGCGATTCTGTACATCAAATCAAGGTGCTTTCAGAGCAGATAATTCTCATTCACAAGGTATTGGCAACATATTAGGAGTACCATTTCGAATGGTCGGTTACATTAGTCTACAATTTCTTTTTTATTATCTAAATTAGGCCCTATATTCTTTTCCAAAATTACTGGGCCTTTTGGTTTTTGATTTTTTACCCAGCTTTCAGTTTCGTATCAAATATTTGAAAGTCTCAGATAAAAATTGCCTCTTTCCCATGTTCCCTTCCTTTCATACTCGTGCTTAATTTTTTACCCTGCGGACAGAAGTACTTAAAAGGTGAAAACAGGACATGTATCTTCTTTGTCTGATGATTTACCCATCTTGTTGGAAGAAGGAAGTTTTCGGTGGTTTATGAGCTTCCGAGTTGTTCAGTAGCCTTAAGAGCAGTAAGTGATTTTTCACTGTAGTTGCTTGCCGAGTTTAGTTCAGTTATCTTTTTTATCTTCGGATTCTATTTCGTTAATTGTTGAACGGCGGATAGCCTAATTCTAAATAAAATATCGCCATGAACAAATTTATAATTTGTACATTATATATAAAGTTCGGTACAAATATAAATATAAAGTTCTGTACATTATATATAAAGTTACCACAAACTGCGGTTGAAAAAAAATTGTATGCTGATTTAATCTTGCAGTTGAGAGGTCTGACTCTCTTTTTCTTTAAAGGGAGGATGCATCAAGAGTCTAAATCTCCGTCACGGCTAGGTAGCTCAGTGACCGCTTGGTAGTAAAAAAAAATTGTGAGAAGGAAACGTAATTTGTCATTAGCCACTGGATGTTAAACAAAACTTCAGGTAAATCTATCAGCTACATAGAAATCGTATAGCTACGTGTATTAGCTACATAGAAAAAACATGTTATATGTAAGTTATTGCGAATTATTTATTAAATAATTATTTCAGTAAATAACATACCGTATTAGGAAAAATGCGTAGAAATCCAAAAAAATTCCCCTTTTGAGATGAGATTCCCAGGAGCTTTATTTAAACTAACAGGCGCTTCTTGTGGCATAGTGAATGTATCCCAGGAATTGTTATTACGTTGATACAAAATGCTATACGAACAAACAAAAATAATAGTTAATGGTAACGTAACACATGTAATGAAAGTAATTCGTGTTATGTTGTGGATAATGCTATTCTTGGGAAGGCAATTATATATATGTATATATTTGTAAGGATATTTAAGCTTCTTATTGAAGAAATGCGAATTTTCAAATATGTTACATCTCATGTGCCAGTAAAAATGTTTGGAATGAGATCCCTACTAACAACAGAGTAGTATTCGTGTTTCTTGATCGTGCTAATCACTAGGGGGTCCAAAAGACATTGGAAAATTAAATCATATCCCTCTACAATGTTGATCTAATTTCTGTAAATATGTAGAAAGGTGGTAAAGCGCAACAAAATATGTTCCGTTAATTATTTTTCTCAAAAATGCTCAATTTGGTTAAAATATGATTACCGTACTGGAATTCATAAGCACATTATTCTTGCTTTCCAAACGTCTCTTAATCAAATTGCATAGAGATGTTATTCATATTCAGCAAGAAATTGCATCTCATTGCTCTTCTGAAAACGCAATAATCGAGTATGACATATTTGTTCTGTGCCCAGTGCGTCATGGCCCACCAGCGGCCGAGCGGTAAAGACGTTGAACACTGGTAGTTCGGTCCGAGGTTCGAATCCCGCGAACGGGCTGGCTGCATGGGCGTTTTCGTGGTTTTCCTCATGTGTCATGTGTATACGAGCCAGTTTCCCTTAGAAAGTCCTCCACGAAGGCATCCCTTCCTTTAGGCAGATAGCCCTCGTGTGCTTTGCCATAATTGAATAACCTTACCTAACCTAACCTAACCCAGTGCGTCATATCAACGTCTGACCCCAATTTGAACAACACGGTTCTTAACATGTATTACGATTATTATTAAGAAATATCTAAAGTATGTTCTTTGAATAAACGCAACAGATCCTATATTTATGAAAATTAAAAATCTCCAAAGAGTTTGTAAACTGTATTTTCTTTCATCAATAAATTGCTGATTTGTATATTCCTTTTCGTCCAATGTATTTGTTTATAAAAGTACTCTAAAATAGTTATTATTGAAGACACATTACAGGAGACTTACACAGTCTATTTTGCCAAGACTAATGTTAGGTATCGTTAATGCATCGCTTATCCAGGTATAATCTACTCCGCTTACGGACAGAGAAGATTATTTTAAATATAGAAATGTTACCAGTATCGCATCATAATAAATAAAATATTTTCACTATGCTGTCTTTATCTAGCACCACTTACTTGAAACAGAGCTCCATGTTTTTTTTTAAAATCAGGCAATGAACAACCTTAGTTTGCTATATATTTTGAATAAAACTTTATCGGTTTTCGAGGGCGATTGGGCATTGGTCCCTCTTTTTCTGGTCTCATATTATCATCGCAAACGGCAGCCAAATTCTTTTATAATGCATAAGTATTAAACCAGTGTGTTGTTGTTGTTGTTTCAAATCCCCTTGGGGCAGGAAAGTCTACACCAAGTCCAAGATACCTTGCCGCACAAGTAAATCGCTGACGTCGTTCTGCTTAGCCGACAGCTGTCGCAGGGAGACGCCTATACAATCCAGTAGATGAGCGGGAGGGAACAGGCACTCGAGGGAGCCCTTCTTTTCTACCTCTTTGAATTTCATGCATCGAAGATGCCCACTTCTGAATCTGGACATTGCCGTTTGGATAGGCCTGGATCTTTTACTCAGAAGTGACAGGCCTGGTTGTTCAGCGAAATACTATTGGTGAACAGGAGAAATTTTCCCTGCCATGTTAGTTTTATGTTTGTAATAGAATTTCAGTTGAGCATAAATCAGTGGAAGTGAGTGTAGGGAGATCACAATCTTTTCTTGCCAGATCGGCAGCTGTTTCGTTACCATGAACCCCAACATGGGACGGTATCCACTGGAGATATACTGATTTACGCTGTCTAAGCTCGAAAAGTTTAGATACAATATCCTGACCTTAAACCAGTGTAAAATCAGCATTCTAGCCGGAAAAATATTGTCATTTTTCTCACACTAAGAATAGTTTTTTTTTCTGGTGTTATGTTCAACATATGCATGGAAAATATTTGTATTTTGTTTCAGGTGTAATAAATTAGAAACATTCATTGGAACACATGCACTTGCTCTAGCTTTTCCGTAATTCTTGAAAACATTTAGAGAATGCCTCCTTTGGTATCTGAAATAGCCTTTCTGTCTCATCGGCTTGGACATTTTGAATTGTCTGAAAACGGTGACTCCATTGAATCATGTTGATACAAGAACGTTATATGACTCAAGATGCGAAATCTCTCAAATAAAGTGTTTTGGCATAACAGGCATCTGTTTCTGATCAAAGATTTCCAAGCTTGTTCGCTCAAAATACGACATCGCTCGGAATAATTGGAAGGCGCTTTTCCATTTGTATTATGATAGGAACTACGGAGTTCTGTATGATGTTACTTATATATATTTTCTAAAGCGAGTGCGCTACAGCTCTGTAACAACCGAGTTCAAATATTGCAAGATTCACGCTCGAGATATGACTTTTCAACAAACGTTTTGAACAGAAGAGTATTCCTCATATACGTTGAAAATCTGTTACCAGTTCTACGCAATTCTTGATTCTTAATTACCAGTTCTATGGAATTCTTTATTACCAATTCTATGCAGTTCTTAATTTCAGTTCAATACAGTTCTTAATATGATTTTAGAACACTTTTACATATCAGGATTCGAAATTATTATTGTTCAAAACACGATATAGCTGCATATGCTATATAAATA
The DNA here is from genome assembly GCA_000611955.2 of Stegodyphus mimosarum. NCBI lineage: Eukaryota > Metazoa > Arthropoda > Arachnida > Araneae > Eresidae > Stegodyphus > Stegodyphus mimosarum. The sequence continues at coordinate 1,638,093 of KK113457.1, forward strand.
TATATGCAGACATATGAAGAATATACTGCTATCTTATAATTAAATGTTAATTTAAGTAACGAAAAATACTAAAAAACGTATGGATATCGCAACTGTACAGACACATTTAGCATATTGAAATTGTTTCTGAAAGCTACAGACAGCTAAGCGATCCACTTTAAGTGACCTGATCATAAGTCTGTAACCGTCCTACTTCCAATCTTTCTGACTCTCTCAGAAGTGCTGAATAATCAAGGCCTTAATAAAGTATTATCAAAGCTTTCGAAAGCGCAAAACTTCAGTTTCCCCACATGCTTAATTTAACTACTATTAAAGATAGCCATTTGCGTATGACATATCTCCGTTTTTTTACAACATTTTCAGTTTAGTAATATGTTATTATTTCTAAATTGCTTTCAGCAGTTGCTAATTTAAATAAAGGAGTAAATGATGTCATGCTAAATGCTAACATAAATGACGGCAAGCTTTAATTCGCTTCGCCAGCTGAAAACTGGATCAATTACGAGATCAAAAAATTATGAGAAAAAGTTAAATTTCATAATTTTTATAAAACTTAATTTTTTACTTTTAGAAATGACAAAAAATTAATATTTGCCTCATTTAAAACATTTTTGTTATCAGATATATAAAATACGCAAATTATAATTTTCTCATAAAATCATCCCTTCACTTTTTGTGAGCTAGTTCCGTGTAATTCAAATAAGCAAAAACGCATTTGTCTGATGTTACTGTATACTTAAGCGGTTGAAAAAACAGTTTGGGCGTAAAAGTGCGTTTGATATTAAAATCAACATACGTTAAGAGCTGAGTGCCTTTGATAGAAACAGACAATATGTAGCAATTCATTATCATTCAGCTAGTTCTAGACAGTAACTGCAATACAGCTCACTATGTAGAAGATACCTTTCTGAATTTGTAAGATATTCATCTGGACTCTTTATATAAGTTGTCCTCATTAACAAAACTGAATTAGCTATTAAGTAAAATGAGCAAGTACTTAGGGCATCATGAAAGGTGGCACCATAAAAAAGGGGTGGTTAGGGATTCAAGGAAAGGGAAGCCCCACAAGAATTTCCCATTACTGGTTTTATCATGGAACGTATCGTCCAGTTATACAAAGACCGAGAGAAAACGCCAAAGAAAGAAATGGGAAAAAACAGGCTTTATACTACTACACTCTTAGACAAAAAAAAAAAAAAAAAGAAATCCGAATGGGACGAAAATCGGTAGAAGTGATGTACATGTACAGAAAAACAAATGATTACAGTTTGAAAAAATTTGGATGATTTATTGAAGAGCTTCACAAAGTGAAAAAGTCAGTGACTCATTTGTCCACCTCTGGCCCTTATGCAAGCGATGCGGATGTCCTCCTGAGGGATATCGTGCCAAATTCTGTCCAAATGGCGCGTTAGATCGTCAACATCCCGAGCTGGTTGGAGGGGCCTGCCCATAATGCTCCAAACGTGCTCAATAGGAGAGAGATCCGGCGACCTTGCTGGCCAAGGTAATGTTCGGCAAGCAGTAGAAACATGTGCAGTGTGAGAGCGGGCATTATCTTGCTGAAATGTAAGCCCAGGGTGGCGTGACATGAAGGGCAACACAACGGGCCTTAGAACTTCGTCGACGTACCTCTGTGCTGTAAGGTTGCGACGGATGACAACCAAAGGGGTCCTACTATGAAATGAAATGGCACCCCAGACCATCACTCCTGATTGTCGGCCTGTCTGACGGAAGACAATCAGTTTGCTATCACACCGCTGTCCGAGGAGTCTCCAGATTCGCCTTCGCTGGTCATCGGAGCTCAGGTCAAAGCGGGACTCATCACTACAAACTATTCTACTCCAGTCAGTGACATTCCAGTGCGAATGAGCCCGACACCACTGCAAACGGGCTTGACCTTGTACAGATGTCAATGGTAGTCGGCGCAAGGGCGTCGTGACCTCAGCTAACTTTCTGTGAGCCGTCTATGAATGGTCCTTGCGGTCCCTGAAGCACTAGTTGAACGTACAGTCGATGATAATGATGCTTCTAGGGCTGTGACTGCCGCTCTGACGATTGCTCGGTCTTCACGTTCTGTCGTTTCTCTAGGCCTACCGCTTCCTTCTTGACGCTGTGTGGGGCCATGGTTCACTCATTTCTGTCAACATCGTCTAATAGTGGCTTCGTTCCTGCTCAAATGTCGAGCTATTCACCGATAAGACCAACCGGCTTCTTTGAGCCCAACTACAGGACCTCTCTCAAATTCTGACATCTGCGCATATTGTTCGCTCACCTGTATGCGAGGCATAGTTACTTTTATATATATATCATATTCAATTCATTTATATATTCATTTCATTTTATTGAGGCTGCGGCCCTCTTCTTACCGTCCTCTTTTTTTAGCATCGTCTCTCCCGCCCTCGAGCGACCTCTTCAGTGATACGCTTCTCGGCCAAGGGGATACGAGACCTTAGGTCGACGGAGTTTGACGTCCGATACGACCAAGTAGGAGCAAGCTCCTTTAGCAAGTCTCATCCGAATAGTTACTGTCTACCAGAGTACACGGAATGAAATTCGTGAAGAATTTATGACCTGGAATCGTAATTTATCCTCTTAAATAGCCTGCCAGTTGCGCAGATCAGATGCGCTGTAGCGACAACCGTTCATTCATTGGGAGCTAAAATGTAAAATTTTGCGTTTTCCGTCGAAACCTGTATGCATATCAATTTGTGTCCAATTTGCAATTTGCTTTATATCTTCTCGGTGCGTCCTGGTGCGTCTTTTTTTTTTTTTTTTTTCTTTTTGTCTAAGAGTGCATAAAGTGGCACCAAACTTTTTTAAGAACTTAAGCCTTCAAAAGTCTTAAAATGGCCTTTCTTACTCGTTGGCTAATAAAATGCTTAAAGATGACACATATTTTGTGCATGCGCAGTTAAAAATAATTTTCTTTAAATGCTCCTGTCTCATTGAATATACAAGTTTTCATTTGATATTTCATTTTATTATTTCTCTTTATCACATTTTCTACAGATTTCATTAATCTGGTTGGGAACTTTGTATGTAATAATTTTATAAGAAAAAAAAAAACAATAAAAAAGGGAATTCTTAAAGAAACTCTTATATTTTAGTTAATATACGTCACATTTAAAAACAATGCAAACGAATATTGCACATAACTTGTAAAATGTTTTGTGAAAGTTACAAATCGTTTCCTTATTTTTATTATAATAAAGGTTTTTATTATCATATTAGTGAGATCAAAAATAGGTTTTTTTTTCTTAATCATTTTTTGTTGGTCCCTTTAATGCACTTAATGCATTGATGTTTAACTGGAAAGTGTGTGTTAAAGCATGTATTTACATATTCGCAGTTACAGAAAAATTCATCAAGCATTTGCTTACGGAAATTCGGAAAAATACCTTAAATCCAAAGGTCCGGTCACATTGGGCTAAATAGTGTATATTAGAATGGTATATAATCGAGTACTATTTTTCGACACATCACGGAACATTAAAATTTTGCCAGTGTGCAAATGTTTCAAAATTCACCCCTGAACATGTTCGTTCTGAATCACATTCTTGATTATTCAGACTGGTCAGTTTTGTACTTTGAAGTTATACGTATTGACTAGTAACAAATCAGAAATAAATATATTTCATTCTAAAGGCGCATACTCGTCAAAATTTTAATCTCTTCCTTTGAAATTCATTGCATTACAGCAAAAATAGAAAAGTCGGTGTAAACTTGCATCCTGTCCGCAGAATACGCTACAAAACTTGCCCTAGTGTTACCAGTTAATTGGTTCCAATGAAACAATCTTTTGCTTGACTTCAATCTTTTAGCATAGATTATTTTTTATGTTTTAAGGCAAGATCATTTTAATGTAAAAACTTAATGAAAAGGTTATTTTTGCATCATTAAAGTTAAAACTAATTTGAAATTTTGGAATCAAATGATGTTTTTGCAGTGTAAATGTCGTTATTCTAATACTTATTATACTGGGCTGAAATCGGCGTAGAGGAAATACTAATTGCTGAAACTTGCGTAAGTGCTTTTCCACCATTATGTTTCTAATGTTTAATGCATTTATACCTTTAAAAAAATTCTACAAAATTCTAAAGCTTTTTGAAGCTGAGCGTTAATTAAATTCACTGAATGAGCAGTAAATTATAATACAAAATACTGCCCTTCTCTCGATGATGGTATAGACGTAGGCAATAGATTTTATTCGAAAAAGGTCGTAAATTTTCTTAATAAAGAAGAATCACCTATCGTATTCTTCTTGATAAATGTCGAAGGCCGATTAACGAAAAGCTCTCAGCCATTTACGGGTGAATGTGTTTAGGAGTGAACGAGGAGGAAAAATAATGGCTACGGATGAATTTTCTCTATATAAGAATATGTCAGCATGAAATATTTCTATATGAGGAAAATTCATATATTCTCTTATAAGACATATGCTCTCATAAGTTAGACAGCTGAACCTGCGCCAGCTCTAACGCTTAAGTTTCTGAAGAGAAGAATTTTTCTGGTCGGATAATATAACAGCCGAGTAAATAAAAATGCTCTCTCCATAGG
>KK113457.1:1642691-1655883 GCA_000611955.2 Stegodyphus mimosarum
GAAAGAGAAATAGGGAAAATATTTATCGCTAAGTAAGTAAGAAAATGCTTAACCTTCCATTCATCTTTCTTTTGCATAGTATATACAAAGCAGTGATAGGAACTTCCTTAACATTTTGTAATTTTCGTTTTTTGAGAACTTCATTAGAGGTAGAGCCCATAATCAAGATACGCTAATCAATGTCCAAGAATAAAATCCTTTTAATGTGTTGTTTATCTTTCGTCCTGAATATGCCTTTTCAAATCGCTAAAAAAAGGGAACTTCGAAGAAAAGGAACGAATGGAAAAAACGTTGGAAAAATCAATTGCTAAACTGAAGAAGAATGTAGGAAGCCGTAAATATAGTGCTGGTCGCTTAATTTGGCTAAAGTGCTTAAATAGAATCTCAATTTACTGTCAAATGTTTGATTTGCGAGCTTCTTCTTGCTTTATAAAAATACGTTTAAAAAGAGAGGGTAAAATAAAAAAAATAAAATATCTCAAAAGGTTTCTCATTCTTTCAATTTGCAAACTCTTGGTAAACATTAGCAAAAGAGCATCTAAAAAATAAATGAGTTTACGCTTCAAAAAGTGCAATGTATATTGACATAAGTGCTTAATGTATTGCTGAAAAACCTAATGCCTTTCAATTTTTGCTGAAAATTAATTTAGAATCCTCTGATAAATTTTAAGAAAAAAATTGCTCAAAGAAGTATTGAATTGACGTATCAATTAATTGTATTAATAATTGTTAATTTTATCAGAATCTGACGATTGCATTGTGTTCGGCAATCACTTCACCGTCAAACTATGTTGAAGGTGAACTGATTAACAAACACATTGCAATTTTTAAAAAAATATATTTCCTTACTTTTCTTATTTAGCAGTTATGTAATAATTAATGGCAGATGTAAAAAGCTGATACTGGCTAATCATCGTCACGGACACTTAATTCAACTTCCCATGAGCAATATTTTGTAAGGAGATAGAGCAAAAGCTTTGTCTCAGATTGCGTACGAACTTTTGCGTGTAAACGTGATCAATTCATTTACAAGCACAGATTATCTTACATAGACACACAGATAAGATATGCACACACATTATCTTGCATAGACTGCTGTTAGTCACTGAAGATCTGAGATATCAGATAGTCTTCCGTAGACAATCGAAGATGCCTAGCAGTTTTGCATAAAGTATTGAAGAAGGCCAGCAGTCTTTGGCAGGCAAGACGTATTATATGTAATATGTACTATATGATATATTTTTCCATTCGCAACAGTACTACTTGTTTGTGTAAGCCACCTGCCTGTAAACGTGTTCTCAATAGTATTGCGCTTAAGCCACCTGTAAATGAATTCCCAATGGTATTCTGTGTAAGTCACCTGCATCCTCGTGAATATCCATCTGTAAACGAGCAGTTCACATTTCTATTGAAATGAAGTAAAATCTTGTCTGATATTATATGCGGAAGGATTAATGTGAAGACATTTATCGGCAATAGTAGTTCACATTTCTATTGAAATGAAGTAAAATCTTGTCTGATATTATATGCGGAAGCATTAATTTGAAGTTATTTATTGGCAAGTATGGGTAACTCTTTAAGTTACGATTTATTAAGGTGACGGGGGTTATGTAGAATAAAAATGACGCCTTCCATCTACATGACAAACATTTATTTATGCTATGAAGACGTAGAACAGCAGAGTAGAAACATGATAAGTAAATTACATGATTACACTGTACTTAGCGCTTCTCGCGTACATCCGATACTCACCACAGACGTTGGCTAACTCTTTTTTGGAAAAGTATTACGCAGCAGAGAGCTTGCTTATCATGCGCATGCGCTAGGCGAATCAACGGCGGTTGCCAACATACCCCCTTTCGAGCTTGATTCTCTTATTTCTGAAAAGCAAAACAAAATACATATTAGACAGTATTCAGGCCTATAATTGTACAGCAGTTTTGATGTTTAACAGGTGTCAGGGGTTTAGTTAACATATCAGCTCCCATTTCACTGGTAGGTATGTACTGCACATCCAGTTCGCCGCGTTCGTATACTTCACGCACAAAATGATGGCGAATGTCTATGTGCTTTGTACGCGAGTGAAACACCGAGTTCTTCGTAATTTTCTGAGCTCCTTGATTGTCGCAGTATATTGTTGTTAGATTTTCTATGTTGTAACCCAGCTCTTTCAGGAAACGGCACAGGTAGACGGTTTCTTTAGCAGCTTCAGACAGAGCCATATATTCCGCCTCCGTTGAAGATAGAGCTGCACTATGTTGTTTTCGTGATTCCCAGGTTATGGCAGAACCACTAGTATACATACAAAACCTGTGTGAGATTTTCGATCATTGACATTTGATGCCCAGTCTGCATCCACAAAGGCGATGAGTGGTTTTCCTGTTTTTGTATAAATTAGTCCTTGATCTTGGGTTCCCTTTAGATATCGAAGTATTCTTTTCGCAGCATGCCAATGTTCTTTTCCGGGATTGTTGTTAAATTGACTTAAGAAATTCACGGCGTATGTGATATCTGGACTAGTAGCTACATAAGTGATCCTATCAGATTTCTGAATGGAACATTTTTCATGTCAGCGATTTCGTTTTCGTTTTTAGAACTCATCTCCTTTGATAATTTTTTGCTGTGATCTATAGGTGAAGCCACGGATTTAGCATTTTGCATATTGTACCGATTTAAAATATCGTCAATGTATTTCTTTTGAGAAATTTTAATTGAATTCTCATTTTGGCAAAATTCTATGCCTAAACAATAATGTAATTTTCCTAAGTCTTTCACTTTAAATTTGTAGGTAGGCTCCCTTGGCTGCAAAGCTTTGCTTTCCCTATAATGCAGGAGTTTAAAATTATTGGAGCCATTGTTCTTCATTGTTTCCAGTATAGCTTCTTGAAGTGATAGAAAAGAGTTATCCAGCATTTCGGAAGAAATACCAAGAATTACGTTTACTGCGTTTATGATGCTTCTTCTGCTATGAGGAATAGGTCTAAGCTTTTCACCATAATTTTTGCATTTACATCCAGTTATGTTTTTCAAAGAATTAACATTAGCATAAGAATCACCTTAACAATTATTTTCAGAAGCACTTATCCATATTCTTGATATGTTTATTCTGTTGCACTTAACTTATTTTGCAGCTAATGTAATTCACCTTTCTGCCACTTTTTGTTTTTCTTCCTACATTCCAATGTTCTATACCCGTATATATTGCAGAAGTTGCATCTGTAGTTAAATGGATACTTTCGGTTTGCAGATGTATCTAGTTTCGGTTTAGGAACCGGTCGTTGATTATACTTCCGATCTTTTGAATAGAATGCTTGTTGTGATTCACAATACGATGAATTTTTATTTTTGCGGCCGTTAGCTTCTTCCAGCAGTTTAATTTTCAACATTTTTGGAGCAGGCAGTTCATCACGAGATTCAATGGCAATTCGAAAGCTTTCATAAGAGTCCGGTATGCTATATAAAAGCAATATTGTTAGCAAATCATCCACAATATCGATTTCCATCTCTTTTAGCTTGTCCACGAGAATGAAAAAATCATTTAGGTGATCAGTCATTTCTTTAGTATCGGTCATTTTTGTAAAAAGCAATTTTTTTAGAATTGTGGCCTTTCTAGCTGGCCCTTTCGATTCGTAAATAGAGTGTAATTTATTCCATAGTTCATGGGATGTTACACAGTTTTTTACTTGTGTAAGCTTACTGGGTGAAATTGATAGGATTATATCCGCTCTTGCTTTTTGGTCAGTAGTTTTCCATTTAGCATAACCTTCATCACCAGTTTCTGGTTTCGTAATTTTCCCAGTTACATAGTTCCAATTATCATTTTTAATCAGTATTGCTTCTACTTGCAATTTCCAAGTGTCAAAATTGTCCTTTTTTAGCTTTTCAATTGAAACTGTATTTATTGTCGTCATTTTCGATTTCAGTCGACTCAGCTTAGCTTGCCGAAAGAATTTAACATAGACGGTTGTATTGAGCAGTTATGCAATGCCTGGACCCATAACCAATGTAGAATAAAAATGACGCCTTCCATCTACATGACAAACATTTATTTATGCTATGAAGACGTAGAACAGCAGAGTAGAAACATGATAAGTAAATTACATGATTACACTGTACTTAGCGCTTCTCGCGTACATCCGATACTCACCACAGACGTTGGCTAACTCTTTTTTGGAAAAGTATTACGCAGCAGAGAGCTTGCTTATCATGCGCATGCGTTAGGGGAATCAACGGCGGTTGCTAGCAGGTTAATTATGTATTTGCGTGGGAAAAAGCACAACATTACATGCACTCAGAAAGAATACGAGACTAAATTTTTCTTCGTACTGTTCAGAGTAATATGAAAGTTCTTCCCGTGAACACGTACTGATTTCGTTTTCTCTTCCTTTCTTTCGTAGGGGAAAAGTATCAATGATAGAATTCGTTTGTTAGCAAGAGGCTTAGAACTGCACTGATGCTTCATTTTTCGCACATATCTTATTAATCTTACTATTAATCACTTAGTAGAGGGTATTTTTGTATGTGTGTGTTTGTCTAGTTATTCTAACATTTATTAATTATGAAGAAATGCGGTTTGAACTTTGACTTTTACATAGGCTAAAGGTCATAATATTCGAGCATCATAGATCATAGACCATGAATAGAGGATGCAAGGAAGCAGCTGTTTCAGAGTTTATTATTCTGTATATCATGAAATAATACAATATTTAGTTAAGGGGAATGAGTAGCAAAAACTTCTGAAATTTTGATCGAGGTTAGGGAAATCTGGATTAATTAGATGAACGTACAAACAGTGCCTTTACTTTTTAAAAATATGGAATCGCAAGCAGTGATATTAAGAAGTTCAGCCAACGTTAGAACTAATTGAAATAATGCTGAATATTTGTTTTGCAACGTAATAAAAAAATGAGGAATTCTAAAACCAATATGAATTATGAATGGATGTGTTACTCCTTTAAAGTAAAGAAACAAAACTGTCAGTTAACCTTTTCTTGTATATAATGCTAAAAAATGAAGCAGCTAAGTAAAATGTTCAGAAATAAAGGATCAAATTACTTCTTTAAGTAATTAATAAATAATCGAAGTAGGAGACTTTGAGAGTAACAAAAAGGAAATGTGATTTTTCTCACAAGAAAGTGTACGAAAGAAATACATAAATAAACAATGTAGTCATTTTCCAAATCTCCTTTTATTTACAGGTTCAAACTTTCAAACTGGAGATTGAAAGTTTCTAATAAAAATGAAATATCCGAAAAATGATAAGTACAAATTCTGTACTAAAAAAACTTTCATAATGCAGCTAGGTCATTTTAAGGGACATTCAAATTTTGTAATAAAATGTCTTAAAAATGAGGTATTAAAAATGTCCATGAAAATTATTAAAAAAAATTAGGACAAGCGTAAAATGACGACACGGGGATGAAAAAAAATGACAAGAAATTTTTTTTATTAAAAACATGAATGAAATTAGAAATTTAAATACTTAAAATAATAAAAATTAGATTTTTGAACTAATAATTACATGAAAATGTAGTTTAAATGAGACGTTTGAATGGCAAAAAACCACGGAAGTGCGTTTCGTCTGGAAAAAAAAAAATAGATAACCTCGACGGCTTTTGCTAAGTATTCGGGTATCGTCTGGATCCCGCAACTATCCAGGAAAACAACATTGCCAAATAGGGGCTGATGATAGAAGATAGACGTATTGCGGATTCTTACAATACCAATGCTTATTATACAATATATGACAATATAGAGATGCTTTACATCAAAAAGTGGTGTTACTATTTACTCCTAGTAAGAAGTCAGTAGGATAAGCGAAGTAGGCAAATGAAGAATGGCGTAATATGAAATGATGAAATGGCGCAGTATTTTTCTATTTTCTCGCCAATCTCTTTCAGGGAACCATTCAAGGCGCTTGAAGAAAGGAACTCGATTTTTTCCTTTCGGTGTTATATAATTTTTATTTTTTGTGGGGGGGGGGGAAGATTCGCTCGTTACCTAAAACGAACACTGATTATTTACAGAAAGCTAAATTATTTTAAAAGAAGAAATAAATTTATTTTTGAAAAAGAAAGGAATTATCATTAGAAAGATAAAGAAGTAAATTTATATTTAAAAAAATATTTTAACAAAATATTTTTGAAATTCCACAATCCATGTACCATTAAAATGGTGAGATGAATTAAAAATATAACCAAAAATTTCATATCACTTGTTACAGGGAATTTATAGATTAAGGTAAATGCCAGCTTTTTGAAGCGAAAGAGAAATTATTTTATTGGGAATTTTATTGTGTTGAAGTATATTAACAAAGTAGTAAATTTCTTCTTGTAGAAATTTTGCATCATTGTTGATTCGTTTTATCCTGAGAAGTTGGGAATTAATGGTATTAATTATGACTTTCTTCGAGATGTTAGAAGTCCAATTGGTCAATTTTAGCGCGTGAAATTTGAATTCTCTACGTTTATCGTAAATTTTAATTTTCTTGTAATCAATGATATTTAAGTCAAGGTAGATTATGTTGTTTTGAAGAGGGTTAGTATTGCTAAGTTTTAAGCTGGAAGGATAAATATCCGCTCCTTCAATCTTGTTAAAGTTATTAATAAAAAAGGATTAACTTTGGTTTTCATTGTTTTTTCAACCTTTACTTTTTCTGTTCCAAATGTATATAATAAAATTTGCAAATTCAAAAGATGAAAATAGGTAGGGGATCATGGTTCTTATAATCCTTAAATAATTCTCTCATATATTTCATTTCCCATATTAGATGGTATATAAATCCTGCAGCACTACGCGCAGATTTCTACTAGTTTTTCTAGTTTATTCTCTCAACAACATATAGAAAATTTGTCAACTTTCTCAGCAATAGAGAGAAAAAATATATATAAAGTGAAAAGTAAGAATAAAAATAAAATTTTTGAACAAATTTTAACCAAATACTTAAACCATTTTTTTGAATATAACGTTCACAACTTCTTCTGACATATCTGTTTTTAATATAATGTCACAATCCCTTATTTTATCAATATATTTAATTATGAAAGGTTTTGAAAGAGTCTGATGTTTGAAAACCTTATTCCAATCTAGTATAACATCTTTCAAGCTTCTATTGCTTCTACTGTACTTTCAGATTTTTTCTATCTAGGAACTCATGTTATATTTAATTTATCAAAGATCTTTATAGCGAAACTATCGCTGAATGTCTGATATTTTGAAATTTCCTTCCGATCTACTTTAGAAGCATTCTCAGTAATAAACTTTTCAGGTAACATCTGATATCTAGAAATAATATACCAATTAATTAAATATTCACTCTCAGGGATAAATGTTTTTGATAATCTCTGATATGCGCAAATATTATGCCAATCTACTTTATGTTTATATTCTAAAATAGAAAGTTCTGATAACACCTGATATTCTAAAATAATTATCCAATCTACCGTCCTTTGAAATTCTTTAATGAAACTTTCGGATAATTTACCTGTCTGCGAAACTTCTGGCCAATTGATATCCATTTATTTAATGCAATTTTTTTCTAATTAGTAGTCATAATGCTTATTATTTACTTTTCATTTAAGAATATAATTCTCACTATTTACTTTTCCAATGACTTCATCAGAGAATTTACCATGACACTATTTAAGATAATAACTTCTTTATTCATCAGCTACTGCTAATTTTGCTATTGTTAAATCTCCATATTTGATGGGAAGTGTTTCAAAGATATCATTTATATTTTCCTGGGTTTAAGTCAGTCATTTTAAGACTTTCAATGTAAGATCCCAAGCTACTTGAGCTACTTTCCTAAAGCCTTCTCATTTACTTGTGTAATATTATGTTTTTTTTTTGGTTAATCATATGTATGAAAAGAATCGGTCATGTTCACATCTTCATAAAAATCATCAGTTATGATAAAATATATGAAACTATTTGTATCCATATACAGTAGCGTAATATTATCCGAATATTTATGTTTCATAATATTATAATGAAAGTCACACTTTAATTGTTTTGATAAATATAATATTGTCATTCTAACATAGGTTGGTGAATTTAAGATAGCTTAATTTTTATTCATACGAACAGCAATTAAATTTTCATTAAATATTGTCAGCTGTTTAGAGATTGGTTTAGCGATTAATTTTTTAACTTTTTCATAATTACAACATAATCTCAAATCAATTCTCTTTCTAATGTTTTTCCTTGTTTTTTGCATACGCTGAATTATTCATCAGTTTATAGTTTTCATCAGTTTGTCTTTCAAAATCATTAGTAGCTTTAGTTTTCATTTATGCTTTCTTTCTTACTCATTTCTTTAACCAAGGAGGTTGTTTAAATTCCAATACACTATGAATTTGTACCAATTTTAAATTCATTTTCAAATATTGTTTTATGTTTCTATAATTAACAGTATAGTTATAATTTTTGAGTTTTATATTCATACATTTTCGTTTTCAATCCAGCGAATTGTTCCATGATTATACCATTATCTTCATTTTTCATTTTTCCTAAAAAACCTTCTCGTTTATCACTTAAAGTTGTAAGTTGTTCTTTATCATATAACATTGTAAGTAATTTAGCTTATCTATAGCCATCTGGAATTCTATTGTCAAGAGCTAAAGGCATATCTGAGTGTTTATTTGTAGTTCTTTTCGATATTTTAAATAAACTTCTAACATATACCCAATATCTGAATCATTCGTTTTATCAAGCCCATCATCATTGTTACTTCATTTAAATCCACCATATTCTAAATATTGACTCATAGCCTATCCTTGTAAATTATTGGCTTCAAGATGATTAAATAACTAGATGTTTTACTTTTAACGTAATTTTTCATATGTTTATTATTTGCTTTACCCGTATCTATCACAACAGAGACAGGGAAAAGTGGACTGGAGCACCAGAACGTTGCATATGCTCACACATGTATTGCTCCGTCGTACAGCTGTACAGGTATCTGTTACAACATTGAGTTATACCCCCTCTAGTTTTTTTTCCTAATATTAAAATTCAATATTTGTGATTTTTAGCATTGCTTTCCTAGCTAATCCTGGCGGTGTAAAGTATCATACAGGATCTAGATCGTAAGTTTTTAGGTATACATCACTAAAATTTTCTAAGGTAAACACAACAAAAATAACAAAATTAACTTTTCACAAAATATTAATACATCCGAATTTGCATATAAATCTGCATATTCACCCAAGTTTTTAATCTCATATTCATTCCATACTTTTTTTACTCGCTTATGTTCTTCATTGGAGCATTTGTTTTCATTAATGTATCCTCCAATTTATCTTTAGTTTGTAATTTTTGTTTCTTTATATCTTTCTTCAGAATCCATGTAGTCATAACTACACAGTCCAGTCACATTAATGTGACCATCTGTCAAAAGCCAGAATAACCACCTTTCGCAGAGCGGACTGCTGCGAGACGTGCAGGAAGAGAGTCACATAGGTCCCTGAAGGTGTTCTCTGGGATGTTGAGCCATGCCGACTCTAATGCCGTGGCCAGCTGCGCTAGATTACGCGGTTGAGGATCCATGGCGCGAACAACTCGATCGAGATGGTCCCACAGATGCTCGATTGGGTTTAAGTCAGGTGAGTTTGCTGGCCAGGGGAGGACGGTAAACTCATCCTGGTGCTCTTCGAACCACGCACGTACACTGGCAGCTGTATGGCACTTCGCATTGTCCTGCTGGAAGATGCCATCATCCTGAGGAAAAACAATGCGCATGTAGGGGTGAACATGGTCCGCAAGGACAGATGCGTACTTGTATTGATCCATTGTGCCTTCCACAATGATCAGTGAACCTAGAGAATGCCAGGAAAACATTCCCCAGACCATAATGCTCCCGCCTCCAGCTTGGACCGTTCCGGCAATGGTTGCAGGGTGGTTCCTTTCAGAGGTTTCACGCCTTATACGCCAACGTCCATCTGTCCGATGGAGCATAAAACGCGATTCATCCGAAAACGCAACCTGTCGCCACTCAGTGGACGTCCAGCTGCTGTACTGGCGTGCAAATTCTAGCCTTCGCCGTCGATGAACAGCAGTCAGCATAGGTGCACGAACCAGGCGTCTGCTTCGGAGGCCCAGACGCAGCAATGTTCGCTGAATAGTACTTTGGGAGACACTTTTGGTAGCCCCTTGGTTCATTTTGGTGGTCAGTTGCTCAACGGTAGCCCGTCTATCTGCCCGAACGCATCTCCGCAACCGTCGTTCGCCTCTGTCATCTATGGCCCGTGGTGCACCACATTTGCCACGTCGCTGATTTTGGACAGTCCCATTTTGCCATGCACGGTACACTTTTACCACGGCGGCACGCGAACAGTTCACAAACTCAGCCGTTTCGGAAATGCTTCCACCCTTGGCCCGAAAGCCAATGATCATGCCCTTTTGGAAGTCGGATAAATCGCTTCGTTTCTGCATTACGCCAACGATTGAAATGTTTTCCGAAGCCCTCACACACCCTTTATATACGCTCAACTGCACTGTGCTGCCACCTGCCTTCTGTGATTGGTTATTTAACTCTGACATGGAAAGTACGTGGTGGTCACATTAATGTGACTGGACTGTGTATAAATACCCTTTTGCGAAATAAGACTTAATTCTTCAGCAAAATCTTGATCTTTCTCTAAACATTTTCAGTCATAGATTTTTCGATAAATTAGCGATGCTAAATGGCAAAAGTTTAAATGAATCTGTAAGCCTCAATTCCACTATTCTGAATTTTTTACTGTTAAAAGATGTATATTTTTCTTCGGTATTTGGAATAATTTAAATATTTGTTTAATCCCATTCAAGCTCTTTTGTAAATAAATGTGCATCATATCCAGCTAAATTATGAAATATTACAGGAATGAAATTAGGAAATTGATAATTTAAATTTCAAATATTATGTACTATCAGGACTGAGTATTCTGTGTGTGTTCTTGGAGAACATTGTGAAATATTTACCAGGGTGTTTCTTCTCAGGTCCTGAACTGGAACAGTGAGCTGATGAAATGTAAGCTTTGTTCTGATGTACTGCTGGGCTGGATAGTAACTGCACGTGAAGGGATTTGAAATCCTCTTTTATTCAATCACTATTATTTACAAACTTCCCAACTCGGGAGTAATACAGAAAGTAAAAGACCGCACTTGGGTCGAACTTAACAATCAAATAAACTTAACTAAATTTAAATAGAACTTAAATCAAACTTTGCTCACAGAGCGATTCGCGGAAGTTGGCCTCTACCTGAAAGGGTGCGTAGCAAGATATACTAATACTAGCGCACTTCCAATTGTTTTACAATGCAATCACGTAGTAAGCACTATGGCTTATAAATTTAAACTGCTAGCTGGTCAGACGAACGTTGAGCAGAGTGACCGTGATCTGAGACTAAGCTCTCTCACACTAAGAGGTTTCTACCTCTGGCTTAAATAGTACTTGGCTGTACTTCAAAATTAGCATAAGCTGAAACCGCGCGCTTCTTCTGACGGGAAGTTGAAGCAGAGAGGAGATAGACAGATTTAAATTAAAATAAAACTTGGTTAGTTTAACTAAAACCTTACAGTACTATCCTCTGTATTTCCAGGTAAGTGGCATTGATCTATAACTTTCCTTTTATCACCTGAAGCTCAAGCATTATTTCTTTTTTACATATATGACAAATGTTTGTACTTTTATAAAGTACTTCATCAAAGTATACTATGTTTTTAAAGTCTCTATATATTTTCGTTTTCTCATCAATAAATTCTTCAATTTCTCTAACGTTATTTGCTAACATGTATACAAATTTATGAACTGTGTCAGCTACTCTGTAAAAAACAGGTGTTTATAACTGCAACTATGGGTTTCTGATATTTCACTATGTAGGAGTTTGTTGATTGACAGGTATCTGTCCTTCTGAAAGGAGATTCAAAATCGGCATAAATGATAGGTACAGGTAAAAGTATAGGGAACAGCAGCGGTGTACCGTGGGTCAACAGGTAATCCCTCACAGCTCTAACGCTTTGAAAAAGCAACTGCAAGTTTTATAAGAGTTTACAAAGAAAGATGGAGGAAATGAGCAACTGAAGCTTTCAAAAGGATCTAGAATTTACTTATTACGGTACATCGTGCAATCCTCATCTACACCCCGCATCCAATATCTGTTAAAATGATGATTTAGGACATCAAGAGATAATAATTTTGAAATTCACAAATTAAACTGAGCATCTGTTTTAGTATAACAAAAATAACAGATAAACATAATAAGTAACAAATAAATATAATAAGTACTAGAAATACAATATTATAATGAATTGTAGTAATAATACTAAAGAAGTGTTCACCGGGTTATTACAGTTTATTAAGTTGACAAGTGAACTCTTTTTTAGCATATTCACAGGATGTAAAAGTTCATGAAATTTATGCAATATGAGAACTTATACTCGACAAAGGGCTAGGCAGCAGGAAGAGAGTCGTTGCATGATTTTTTGAAACATGAGATACTGATGTTTATCTTTAAATAGAAACCTTTGGAATGCCAGGAGATCCGTTTGTGGGGATTTTATGTGATTATCTTCAGTTAAGGGGCATGAGAAAGTGTGATGATCAGGCGTTCCCTGTTCCCCACATATGTAGATGTAGGAGTTCTCTCGCCATAATTTCTTGCGTAGAAATATTTGGAGAAGGGTACATGTCCTGTTATACAGTAATTTACTGAAGGATTCGAGTACAGAGATCCGAAAGTTACATTGGTGATCAAGTTATATGTGCCTCTTCCCTGTGAAGGATTATTCCCCAAATCTTGCCAAAATTTTGAAGCAAACTGTTTTAGTTGGTACTTGAAATTTGAACGAGGGCATGGAAAGGTGATTTCAATAGCATCTTGATTAAGAGCTGCTTCTTTGAATAATTAATCTGCCTGATCATTGCCAACATGGCCACTATGTCCTTTGATCCATGAAATTTGAATTTTGTAATTTGGAATTAAAGTAAGAAGAGAACTTATGTCGGAAATCAATGGAGAGAAAGATAACGGATTCTTCACCGCTAAAACATGTACATGAGAGTCAGATTTTATGTTTAATTCGTTGAGATTTTTTAGAATGGCTATTTCAGTTGCTGCTTTTGTGGCTGACAATTCAGCCTGGGAAGTACTATTATTATTATGCAGATGGCCTTTCCATATGATGATATCAGAAAAAGCAATTTGATAAT